>VUQR01010538.1:23659-40959 GCA_015108515.1 Hemichromis elongatus | reverse complement strand
GTCCTCGTGGCCCCCCATCGAGGAGCAGTAGGCTGTGGATCTCTTAAGATCTCACTGTTGGGTTTGTAAGGTCATGCTACTCCTACATTTCTGTCTTGTTCAAAGATAAGTGTGGCGGGCGTGGCCTGCGGTGGCGTGCGGGGAGGGCGGACGCACCTGCACGCCATCCGCAATCATGCCCGCCGCCTTGATTATCTGCACCGGGTCCTGTTCTGGGTTGTTGTTGGTTGTGTGTATGTGGAGCTGGCAGCGGGAGAGCTGCAGCTCACAGTGTCCAGCAACCGTTTGAGTGTGTGTTAAATAAAGTATGTTTGAAACTGTGGAAATGTCGTCGGGTCTGCCGTGGTCCGTTACAATAAGATATAAAACAAAGTTCAAAGCTAATCGACCCGTGTGTTCTCCTTTTTAAAAAAAATAAGAATCGATAAAGAATCGAATCGTTAAAGAGAATCGAAAATGGAATCAGAATCGTGAAATTCTTATCAATACCCATCCCTAGATATGTGTACTAGTCATCACTAATGTCCCTTTACTTTTTATTCATCCTCAACAGAAGGAACGTGCAGGTTTTAAGTGAAAATGTAAAGTTTCTGAATATAAATGCTTTAAGGACAGTTAGAGAAATGGTTTAAACTACACACAGAACTAAGTGAACTGCTAAAATTACTGCTATTTGGTCCAGTAGTTGTCACTTTTACATTGTATTTGAATGTTTGTTTTTTTTTTTAATCTTTTAATTGTTGACAGTGGAAACCATCGCCTCCTAAAATTGATTATTTATTGCTTTTGACTCTTATATTCAAGTTTTCAATGATTCAAGCTGTATGTATCTATAAGGAGACAAATCTTCACAAAGTTTAATTTGTGTAATTAAATTCAGCTGTGTGTGTGTTCATGTGTGCGCCCTCTGCAGGTGATCAGTGTACCTGAGGGAGATTTCTTCTTTGACTTTGTCAGACATTTAACGGACTGGATCAAGAAATCTCGGCCGGCTAAAGACGGTCGGTACCAGCGTCACAAATGTCTTTGGGTTGAGTTCAGGACTTTTTGTTGATGCTTTGAAGCTAAAACTGGGAAATATTAATGAGAAGTTATCATCAGTCAACTGTGTACATGTGACTACGGCAGGACTGAAATATTACCCAGGATTCCTTTGGGTTGATCCGTTCAGGTCTTTAAATCGTTAAATCCTTAGAAGTCTCCATCTAATCTGATGTGTCGTTACTGTTTGCAGCATTTAAAATAATTAATTTCAAATACTTTATAAGCAGGGGTGTAGCAAACTGCAGATTTCATACTGATCAAACGGCTCAGTGTAACCTTCATGACGGGGATGTCTGATCAGAGCGTACACTAGAAACAGGTTAAATCACAAGATGTTTTTCACCGCTCACACCAGCTGTGTGTGTGTGTGTGTGTGTTACAGAGCTGTGTTCAGAGGATATAAATAATTTGATTGACATTCAAACCAAAAACTGAATATTGAGAGCAGTGGTGTAACATGCTGTGTAATATACAAATGTATGAATGTCGCCACCATGATGTCACGTGTTGGTCAGTGAAGCCAAACCTGGAGCCGAGCGTTTTTTGCCAGTGCAGCTCTTTGAAGGTACCGGTTTGTCATCCTCTCCACTCTAATGGGGGTGATGTAAAAACTGAACATCACGTGGTATTCATTAAGAATGCAGCAGTGGGTAAGATGAGCCAACGCGTTTCAAAAGGAGCAGCTTTTACTTTGAAGGCCAGTCTGTTTCTGGCTCGTGTCCACGAGCAGCAGCTGCCTTTGGCCGAGCTGAACGGGGCCCATGATCATCGTGATTACCACACGCCCAGAATGGTGGACAAGTTCATGTCGTGCAGTGTTTTCAAAACGTAAACGCAGACGGAAGAAAAAAAAAAGAATATTAAACTTAATTTCTCAGGACTCGGGTGAGTCTGAAAATGTGTCTTCGTTGTTGGTGCAACGCGCGAATATTAGTTAGCAGAGAAACGGTAAAAACACTCCAGCTGCACTCCTCCTCTGTGTTTGTGCTGAGTTTGACCGTTAGTGTGTGTACAAAAATAGGACAAATAAAATCACAGTTTGAGGTTCTTCACACTGACCTTTGACCTTCTTCCATCTCGTCGTGCAGGAATCGTTCCCTCTCTGACCTATCAGGTGTTCTTCATGAAGAAGCTGTGGACTACCACGGTTCCAGGGAAGGACTCCTTCGCTGACTCCATCTTTCACTACTACCAGGTCAGCTTTGACAGACGCGCTCTGAGAACGACCCGGCCCGCATGTTTCAGGACTTATACGTGACTTCCTGTTCCACGTGCCAGTCATTACTTTCAGTCTGTGTAAGACGATAGCCACACACGGTTTCCACATTAGCATTCTGTTTTAGTGGGGCACATATCGTTGGATTTGATTTTTTTTTTCCTCCATCTGTCTGAGACAACCGTGTCTCTTTACTACTGGACAATCCCTTGGCTCTTATTCTGAAAGTTCAGCTGCAGACAGTCTGGTTGGGCTCGTGTCTCTTAGCTGCAGAACCCCCAAACCTGCAGCAGGTGGAGAACTAGAGCTGCTATGCTGAGCTCACCAACGCTGCTTAGAAGAGCTAAAAGTACTAACAGCAGAGCAAGATGGCTGAGTTAAAGTCTGTTTATGTTATTAACTGGATTATTTTATTAAAACATGATCATCAGGATAGAAGAACAGCAGAACAATACTCATTTTATTTCCTTTCTATTCCCTCCCTGCCAGGCTGTGACATGTTTACATCAGCTTTTTATTTATTTAACGTTCACAGTTTGAAAAAACAAAATCTCCAAGTCTGAGTAACCGTGTTAAATAATTACCCACAAAGATGATATTTGCCATAACTGAGCAGCTCCATGTCCAGAACTTACTGGAGAAGGAAGCTGCTTATTCCTCTCTTACATGGCGCCACAAAGCACATCGGTATACTCTCCACGTCCTCCTGCCACCTTAAAAACTTAATTCTGTGGGAAACACTGGGGACAGTTAACCTCCATCACTGTTCAAAATGACAGCGTCTCATCCACAGCGTTTGGCTTCTGGCACCAGCCGTTTTACGAAGCGTCTCTTCGTTCTCTCGTCTTCTCTGCCCTGAATTAGGAGCTGCCTAAATATTTGCGTGGCTACCACAAATGTTCACGAGAGGAGGTTTTCCAGCTGGCGGCGCTTATCTATCGCGTCAAGTTTGAAGATGACAAATCCCATTTCCCCACAATTCCCAAGATGCTTCGGGAGCTGGTTCCCCAGGACCTCCTCCGCCAGATGTCACCAGATGACTGGAAAAGGGTAAAACTCCCCCAACAAAACAAACGACTTTTTGTAAATTAAAAAAAAAGTAATTAAAAAAAAAAAAAAAGACTGAAGTCAGACGTTTGTACAGACTGATCGGTGTTGCTGCTGACATCATCTGAAGTCTCACAAATCAGCTGCTTTGAGAAATGAGCAGCTGCTGTTTAGTAATCAGTTATGAAACTGAGTCTTAAAGCTTATGCTGTGTGTGTGTGTGTGTGTGTGTTTAGTCTGTGGTCGCATACTTCAACAAGCAGGCCGGGAAATCGAGGGAAGAGGCCAAACTGATGTTTCTGAAGATCATCTACAAATGGCCGACCTTTGGCTCCGCCTTCTTTGAGGTTAAGGTAAATGCACCCGAGCCTGTCGCCTCCACAGTGTAAGTCTGAGTGTTCGGCTGATGCCAGGAAACAAAAATGTCCAACAACTAACTGTATTTTTGTTTTGAGGCAAATGTGCAAATAATAAAGTTTGGTCACGCAGTCAACGACCCCCTCGCTGTTCCCAGGGCAACCGTGGCTGAAACCTCCTTATTTTCTTATTTCAGTAGAAATTTTCACAGTCTGTTGGTCTTTTCCTCTGATCAGAGGTTTTAGTTACAAAGTCTCAACAAGTGCCTCTGGACTTTTCCTCAAAATAAAAAATAAATAAATAAATGGATAAAACCCAGAGAGGTGAAGCATGCCGACTCTACTGTAGGCAGATTTACATAACAATAAGGCAACAATTGATAATTCTGCCATCTTCCTTCAGTCTTTTCTTTGTGTTAAAGTTTCCTTCAAAGTGACAGCTGCTTCAGAGGTTGCAGTTGGTCTACATCAAACTGACTACAGATTGTGTTAGTGGCTCAGGTTGGCTAGTTTCACTTAGTTTTCTCTCAGTTAAAGTAATGTGTAGTGATTGTAAAGGGAAACGTTCAGAGCAGCTATGAGATAGGCTGTAGTCATGCAAATGTAACGCTGGCTGAAAACTGAGGTGATCAGTTGTGCAGGGTGCCGTAAAAAACAGAAAAACCAACATGTCCGGTGTGAGCGCCGAGCGCTCTGCCAGCTGTTGGTTTCTTTACAACTGTGAACACGAAGCAGCAAAAGATGGAAGCAACGACAGATGGAAGGATCGGTGCTGTGTAGTCTGAGCCCGGCATCTGAAACACCTGATTACACAAACAGGAAGTCCGCATTTATGCTGCAGACTACAGAGAAACGTGACAGTTTTACATGTAAGATTATATTCGAGGTGGTCGGTGATCCTAACATGTGGCTTATGTCTTTAGCAAACCACAGAGCCCAACTACCCAGAGATCCTGCTGATCGCCATCAACAAGCATGGAGTCAGTCTCATCGATCCCAAGTCAAAGGTTCATTAATAATCATAACTCCCAGCATACATTACGGTTATGTTTCATTAACCTGTTCAGCCGTAGCTTTGATGACTTCTGTGCATCTGCAGGACATCCTGACCACTCACCCCTTCACCAAGATCTCCAACTGGAGCAGCGGAAACACCTACTTCCACATCACCATCGGCAACCTGGTCAGAGGAAGCAAACTGCTGTGTGAGACCTCACTGGTGGGTGCCAGCAACACACACACACACACACTTTTGATCTATGTTTGATTTACTGAGAGGTTTCATGTGCCTCAGCTGGGAGACCTTTGAGGTTTAGAAGGCGGAGCGTTGCTGTGATGCAAGGAAACACAAACCTGAGATTATCATGATTATTAAAACATTAGTTTTTCTTCTTTGACATTTGTTGCCATGGTAGTGTGCATGGGTTTGTTTGTTACAGCTTTGTTTTATATTATAGTTAAATGTGATCTTATCTGTTTATTTGTTCTTTCCGCCTAATTCACTTTTTTTTTTGTTCCATTTATAAAAAACTATAATAAAAAAGTTCTGATTGGAGTGAAGAGGTCAGCTGACTGTGTGTGACTAAACCTTCAGGGCTACAAGATGGATGACCTGCTGACCTCCTACATCAGCCAGATGTTGACCACCATGAACAAGCAGCGATCAGGGCGGGGTCACAGCAAGTGAACTTCTTACTGGCAGGAGGCCACTGAGCTCATCCGCCTCTTGCGCCCTATTGGCCAGCACTGCAGCTGGGGGCGGACGTTTGCCAGCAACCTGTGGAGGATGAGCCGCAGTCCTTCTGCTAGCTCAGAAGGGTCAAAGTTCACCTGGGAGAGTTTGGACACTAGCGGCAGCAGCGACCCCGGCGAAGGCCCCAGCAATTCTTACCACTACAGCTACGATGAAGACGAGCCGTCCAGTGAGGATGACTACCTCTGAATCCTCTGAACCGTCCATTGTGACGGCCGACCCAGTTCAAAGTGAAGACGCTGTTACCGTTTGGTCTGAGCCTTAAGTACACACTACAGTGACCCTGACTTTGACAATATATTAGCACTTAATGCTAACCGGACTTCTAGTTGAGGATTTTTACATATTAGCATTGCAACAAGCTAATGCGCCAAACTGCTGTAAGGGGATCTTTGGCTGTTAACAGGGTATGTGCAGGGGTTAGAGAGCATTACAGCCTCTTAGTTTTGCATGATGTGGACAGCATCGTGTGCTTCAGATGTCACACCTGCAGGAAACCCCCCCGCCTCACTATTAGCTCATCAATCCATCCATTTAAGTTCACTTGTATATGTTTAGGTGAAACTAATGGACTGACTTCTCCTTTACATGTTTTAATACATATGGATGATAATTTATTTTAGGCCATTTCCTGCTGATTCCTTCTGTTTCTTCAGCACTTTTCCAATGAATCTGATGAACTCTGCAGACATCTAAATTACCCTTAAAGAAGTTAAAATGCACAGAAACATCCAAACTTACCATTCAGATGAGATGTGAGGCTGAAGAGTCGGAACTCGTCAAACTGAGGCTGATTTAAAAAAAATCAGAAGGCAGAAAAAGGATTACATCAGATCCCGAAAAGCATCCAGCCCGAGAACCTAAAAACAGTGAAGTCTTTTAAAGGTGTGTATTTTATCTGTCACTGAGTAAATGTTTGTTCCTTGAATTACTTGATGCATCTGCCTCTTATCTAGATGATTAAATAAGTGGTTTTATACTGTTGCAAAAAGCAGCATTAACAGGGACTTCATTGATGTCAGATTTAATGAAATAAATCTGACATCAATGATTTTCAAACTGATATTAGGCTGTATATTAATTATTAATAAAAGGGTTAAACGTCAACTCTGTAAAGACCCTGAAAAACACATTTAGTTTGGTTTCATGTGTGTAAATTAGAGCCTTACAGCAGATTTAGTGAAATACTCAAGTCAAAACGTTTACATCTTCTCTTTGATGCTTACTGTAAGTCAGAAACATGAGAGATTTTATGATGATGTGCACCGTCTGCTGTTACGCTGTCCAGTTCATCATTTGTGTTTAGTAGTTCTTTCCCTGACCTTCGGTCCAAACTGACAGGGGTGTGCTACGATGGCTGAGTGGGCCAGTCAGAGTTTCCTCCGTCATGAAAGTGGCTCTTTTTACCTGAACAGAAAACCTGCTCCTGACCAGCTTGTCGTCTGGAAGCCCCACGTTTTCACCGATTCTTATTTATGTCACGTTTTAAGTGCAATATGAATCCTGTGCTGTGGGAATACGTTTGATGCCTAGCTGTAAACTTGCAGCAGCATAAACTGTGCATGGCATTGACATGTGAATCTGCATGTACTCAGCTGATGATGCAGAAAACGTTTTTTCTAAGCGCTCCTTATGTGCAGTTCAGTCTACTTTATACTGCTGGAACTGCAGCTACCAGAACCCAAAACGCACACCAAGATTATTCAAATGATTTCACCGTTTAAATGCATCCAGTTGAAAGTTTCGCAGCTCTAATGTGCAGCCGTCAGGTTAGATCAGCAGAACAGAGAGCGCACTCGGCGATAATTGGCTCAAACCGTGACATCATTGATTAAAGTAGGTGTCACTCACGGGGATCGTTTGGTGTGGATAAAGTCACATGACGTGACTTTGGTTTCAGGTTTTTCTTTGATGACTTTGCTAACGCACAAATCCTGGCTGTGGTGACCGTCCTTTGTAGTTCACCTCTCTAAGCTTATTTGAAACTTTACTGTTTTTGTGACACTAAACTGACCAGTAACATGTTTTTAATCGTAAACTTTAGGTTAATGACTCATCGCCTTCGTGGTTTATGTTTACACTTGTTTAATATTAACTGTTTAGTTTTACATTTCTTGCATGTTAAGTCATCCTTTCTGTGAGAGTTGCTGTCTGAAGCTCTTAAATTTTATTTTTGTCAAAATGTTCCCAAAGGTCACGTGAGCTGGCTCTGGGGCTTCCAGCGGCCCTCGAGTTCCTCCACCCCTGCTTTAAAGTGCAGTTTGACTACTTACATGCATAGGTCTTTACATGCTTTAAATGTCCTCTCCTGCTACAACATGCTGGTAAAAACAGATATTTTCACTGTTACATAAATCACTTTGACCCGTATAGTTCGCCATTTTTCTGGTTGTACGCCACAGCAATCGTCATTATTTCTAACCGCTCCCGAGTTTACGAAGCACAACGAGAAACCCACATTTGCTGATTCTGTTGCAACTCCCAGCTAAAGTAAAATACGTGTACATTTGGAAATTGCAAACTATGGATTTTAATTTCAAGTTCCCTTTAATACATCTTAAAGGTTTTAGTTGCAAAATCCATTAAGACCTGTTTTTTTTCCCAACAGGACTCTATTGAAGTACAAGCTGTTCAAAGTAATAGCAAATCATTACTGAGTAACTATAGCTTAGCTGATGAAAGTCCCATTGCTGCGACCCCGGGGTAATGAGAACAAATAATGAATTTAGCAGAGCAGAAGTGGACACGTACCTCCATATCAAGGCTGAGCTCCTAGAAAACGTACAGGGACTTGGCACCTGTGCATTTACCTGCAAGAAAATAGTCACGGCAGGGAAAACTAAGCCAGACATTCATTGAAAATACTACAATAAGGGTCTCAAGCTGGATTCTGGTTGAGTTTGTGACGTTCTGCTGGTGTCTCAGACTTCGGTGGTGTCGGTCCCGTGGTGCAGGGGCTTGGTCTCAATCATTAAGTTTGATATTTTAACCCAAACTATGATTGTTTCCACTAAATCTAACTGAACAGAAAGCAAATGTGAAACAAAACCAAGGTTCAGTTGCGAATCCCTCCATCACCACTCCACCTGCTTTCTCACATATTTTAAAGTTATCACAAACATAAAAATGATCTGCATGTATATCGTAAAGTTGCAACAAACCCATTCACCAATTAGTAAACACTGTTGATAAATCCCTATAAAAAGGCTCATTACCTATCGATTTACAATTTAAGCTTTACATGATTGTGTTTTTGTTGTGTATTTGAAATTCCAGCCTGGTTCCTTTAACCTCACTACGTCGACCTGTTGAGCCTCTCGTCTGTATGATAAACTGTTTGTAACTGTGCCAATCAGCCCGTTTGATACATCTGCGTTGACGTTTTTGCCTTTTGAGTTTCTGTTTTCAGAGCATTATTCTGTGTTTGGACTCTGATTGTGTAACTCATCTTCCTGACTTCCTGTTTCCATGGTTTGTAACGTGTGCTCTCACTTTTGTACAAAGCATCAAATAAATTTGGATTCAACTGAATTAATATTTCATCACTGTAACATTCAAAACATGGATGATCAGTCAAACGCGTGAAATACTAAAAGTTTGAAACGACCGACTAAAGTTGGTACAGTGGTAAAAAAATATTTTCATCATTTCAACTTCACATGCGAAATTAAAACTAATTTTCATAGTAAAACCAATTTGTACCGAGTGTCTGTCTGCTTCAAGCATCAAAACACTGAATCGTCTTTTTCTAATGTTTTATTACCAGGTGACGGCAGCATTTCATCAGAAAAGTTACAGTAAACAAAAAAAATTGCCTTTATAAAATAAAATATTGCAGGCCAGTACAGCACAATGTAAAAAACAAAACATGTTTGACATTTTGAAAGATTAGCATCTGAACTATGATCCTAGTTTTATTACATTATATCACAGATCACTTCTCAGCACCGAGTATGAAACAACACTAAGCGATACGTAAGATTTTAGATGCTCTCGCTCTTTTTAGTGATTTTTTTTTATCATTTAACATCTCTGAGTTTCCACTTTGCCTGTAAACGTCTCTTACATCCATAACATTAAGAGATGAGTCACATTTAAAGAGCGGCCGATGAGCAGAACCTCGGTGTGCAGTCAGGAGCCTCCAGCACCGACGCACCAAACTACTAACCAACAGTCTCAGATGTGATCAACGTGTTTGCACTCCTGCAGGTATGAAGACAGCAAAAGCAGAAACGCTGCACTGACTAGGACTGCGTTAGAGAATAACATTAAAGCTTTTCTTTGTGGCTTTACAGAGAAACTCAATCTTCAAAAGCACCAGGTAATCCAGATCATCAGTCTTGATTAAAGCTGGTCTGTTTCGGCCTGAAGTCTCAGCGAGTCAAACTTTATCACCCAAGGGTCAAACAGGCTGCCTGGATTCGTTTTGTAATTTTGGCTGGACAGTTACAAAATGATTCATCTTTCAGGAACCATTTGAGTCAAAAAGGTTGAGTTTGACTAACGTTAAGGACACGCGATAAAATCTAGGCAGAGCTGACCTCTCGGTGTTCAGACAGCCGTACATTGGGAACGCTTTGTGCTACCAGAGTTGCTTGTAAAACGGGCCACTGATGGGCCAAAGGTAACAAAAGAAAAAGAGTGTGATGACCTGACTGCCTGCTGATGGCGCTGTGAGCCACGCTGCATGTTGACCGTTTTCCTATCTAAAATTATGGCATAAAAGGGGGTTTCTAAAACACATGCTGGCTCAAACATCTCTGTCCTGATAGCTCTGTGTTAACCTATCAATAATTAATGAATAATTATTTATGTACAAAGAAACATAAAGCTATCATCATAAATGCCATAACCAGCAAAGCACCATAAGACAAATGGTAGTACTCCAGTAGCTTTCTTTGGTCAAAAGTCACAAAATATCAACTATGTTTTTATGATTTTGAGTAGATTTTATTTGCAATTAGCATGTTAATAAACGACTTACACAGATTTATCACGTGATGCCGTTTGGAGCCCTGGTATGCTGCCTGTCCTGTGAAATCCCAGCAGTTCTTGTGGATGCTCGGGGATTACTCTCATCTGAAAACTTTGTTTACAGAAACTATTTAAGGCTAAGCAAAATGATGTATAAAAAAGACAGAGTTAAATAAAATACATTTAATGAAAATCCAGAGCAGGGTTAGGGTTGCTCTGCCACCAGACTTCACTCATGGTGGGAAAACACTTATTCAGAAGAATAACTCTGGTGGTGTTTTTCTAGTGATTCGTAGCTGAAGATCAAACACTACACAGCAGATCAGCCACTGTCCAACTTCAACTACACATTCATATTACTGCGCATCATATCAGGCTGGAGTCTGTCTTCACTGTTAACTGAGCTCTTTAATTATCCGGAGGTCTAGTGTCTCCCTGCTCTGTGCTGGACCAAACCCAGGCCTTGGACAAAGAACAAGGAAAGCTGCAACTCTACTTTGCAGCTCCAAATTTCCAACAAAATTAAAAATTTCCAGGATTTATTCAAGTCTCAGAAATCATTAAAATTGAAGTACTGGCGCCAGAAAATTGCATTCACAAACTGTGTCCATGCTGCCCGGCAGGGTGACAACAATATCCCATCAGGCTTTTACTGCTGAGGGGTACAAAGTCTTATTTTGTGCCTTGATTAAAGGACAAGACAATTCATTTGTTTCTCATTATCAGAACAGGATTGTTTAAAGCTGCGAGTGTGTTACTAAAAGCGTCTGTCCTGTAGCTCTTCACCCTGAACCTTTAGAGCAGAGCACGCAGAAACTGACATAAAGCACTGAAGACTGGCAGTTGGCAAATAAAGGATGCGTGAAAGCACTGAAGGTAAAACAAGCAGCAAATTACTTTTTACACCAAGTCAACAGGTTTTCAGTTTTTTGTTTTTACTCAGATTTCTACGCAGAAATTGGTCCATTAAACACGTGCTTGTAGCTAAGACTGCACTTCTAGTATAAAAGTCACCTCTAGGAGATTTTTTAGAAACAATTTTGTATTTTCTCAAACAGTATCCTGCACGTTTGCGTATGACGGGCGATCAAGGTGATGAAAAACAAATTTACTCACAGCAGAAAAGCGAAGGCCGCCTCACCCTGCAGATTTCACACCTGCAAAGCTGACATGACACTCTGCATTTCACCGCTGAAATCAGTTTAAGTTCGGACAACACGGTACAGATTCAGTGTGTAGCCACGCTGCAGGAAATACTGTGTATATACTTGAAGACAAAGCAGCTACTGCACTTATCACCTTATTAAAGTAGTCTGGTTTCTCTGATACTGATACCACACTTGGCACTGATGAGATACCGAAATTACCAGCAGCGAGTTTTAAAAAAAAAAGGAAAAAAAGAAGTGTCGAGCAGTTTGTGCCGCTGGCACGTTTTACTAACAAACGGACTTTTCTTGCAGTCAGTATTTTCACATCAAAGAAAGTGCACGAGGCTGCTGGAAAAAAAAGAGGCAAAGAGGGAGGCAGTGTGACTAAAATAGAGCCATGCAGATGGTTAAAAGGATTTAGGAGCTTAGATTTAGATTCAGCCCCCTCTTTCCTCAACAGTTCCTTACTGCAGTTCCTTTGAATTGCTTCAATAAAGCCAATAAAGTCATAAACCTCGCTGTGCATCGCAAGAGAGGTTTTCAAAAGCTTGTGAGAGTGATTGTGTTGACAAACTGAAGCAGACTTGGGCCCGGATCAGGTAAGAATGCATGTCTGAGTCCGAGTGCAGGCCAGCAGGGCAGCGGAGGGAAATATACACAGTCAGCTGCAGACTTTACAGAGCGGTATTCATTCATGTCGTCTCTGAAGTCTGCTCAAGGACTGCCCAACCGTCCCTGCAGACGTCCACATGGAGCCTGCTGCTTTAGATCTGATGAGAACATTTACATCACCTGGACCAAAGTGGACCCCGGCAAACTGATGGATGCATAAACTGTAAAAGGCCTTTATCACACACACACACACACACACACACACACTACAGGGAGCAAATAATGGGGAGTCTGTGAGTGGCGCGTTGAGCCAATCACAATCAAAACCATCACCAACTTCACACCTGGTACCGTCCACCGCCAGGCGCGTTTGACACGGGGACAGAGCGATGATAAAACGAAAGCTGATTGGATGCAGACAAAGCGAATGTTTCGTTTGTCACCATCGTTAGATTTTGCAGATTCCTTGTAAACCTCTGCGGGCTGACAGCAGCCGCCCTCTCTCTCGAGCAGTGATGCCAGCGGCATGCAGGGGGAGCCTACGGAAGGACGTTTCAACCACTACATTTATCTTAAAGCTCTAGTTATTATTATTTTGCAGGTTTATACTATTACTATAAAAAATAAACCTACTGATTAATTATGCTATAGTACTTATAGATTACGCTAACCAGCAATATATAGATATAGATATATAAACTAATTAAAATGACCTTTTTTCCCCACAGAGGTAAAACTGAGATCTACTGACCCTGGGAAAAATGTCATGTTGGACATACAGCCAAAATATCTGCCTACTTTGGGGAACCATGGCCCCACTTAATATTACATTCACTTTAACAGACAGATGAAGTGTAGCCTTCCCAAGCCTCGGGCTTACATTCATTCTGTCAGACCAACAGAGTCGACTCGCAGACACACAGACTAATTATAATTTAAGACATGGTTTAAGGTTTTTGTCTGATGCAGCTGAAAATGAACACGCACAGCTCCTATGTAAGAGTCCATTTCACTTCTTCTGTATTTATAGTTTATCACAGAGCATCTCTGAGATCCTCTGATCAGCATTTGGTCCTCCATCAGCGAGCAGACGCACAAAGAGCAAAAGTGATTGACGGACTGCAGCTGTAGACGTTCATTGTTTTCTTCTCTCACCGGTGAAGGTTAGCGTCTCTCGTCGTTCCACCGGCGGTGTCGAATGACAAGAAATGAAAATGTCCCCAAGCCCATCATCCTCGGGTCTCGCGTTTAACTGTCCTCACTTTGAGGAATTTGATGGCATCTTGAGATTACGGTATGGAAGTGGACACCCCCGGGGCTCGTGTCCACAGCCCATTTGCTTCATCTCTGGTGGGAAATGAATGAAGGCTTTTTATTTCCAGCTGTTCGTCTTCTACAAGCAGCCCACCCACAGACAGAGAGGATGACAGATGGAGGAAAGAGTGTGCCGTCGACTTACTGCTCTCTCTGCCATGACTTCCAAACATTTTTAACCTTCCATTTGTTTGTTAAAAGGTGGTGTCACAAATTTCTGTGCGCTGCTCTGAGCTTTTCATCAAAACGTGATGACAGATGCTGTGTTGGCTGCTCACACTGTCAAGTCCCTTCAATACACATCGAGTTTGTGGGAGTTAAACTGATGCTAAATAATAGACAGACTATTATAAGCAACGATAATTAAATAACAAAAGCTTAAGATCAGAAAGTTTGATGGGGCTTCATCACACTTTTCCCATCTCTTATCTGTCCTTTCCCGTCTTGCACCTTTCTTCTTTAATCTCCCTCCCTCTCACTCCTCTGTGATGGTGGGCAGGTGAGGGGTGCCGGGGGAATTAGGCACGCTCCGTAAATCAGGCCGGACAGTGACGCTGGAAATGGACCAAACATCGCTGAGCTCTGCAAAACAGAAGTATACGACAACAGTTTGTACTGTCACATGGTGTCAACATGGTGCGAATTAATACAGTAATACTGGAGGTGAGAGAACTTAAGGAAAGAAGGAAGGACGGCATAAATGATGGGGTGCACACGTTCACTACTGAGGTTAGTGCACGATATGTGAGCACAAATCCTGCAGATCATTATTTTACATTTGTACTTATTGTAGTGGGTCTCAAACAGCGTCCAGTATTCTGGCAAATCACATATTACTGGCATATGTAGCTGCAAAGAGTAATAAATTACTATTTTCTTATTTTCAGTCAGTCGTTTCAGTAAGAAGTCATTTACTGCAGAACATTAAAAAAAGCACCAATCTTTTAAAGGGAACCACAACCTGTTTGGACCGTTACTGGACGGTTATGGACTCAAATTGTGGTCATAATATAATATTATATTGTGTGCTTGTAAATCAAATGCGTATTTGTAAACGGAACCAGTGTCACACATTAGAAACTCTCATTAACAGCGTGTGCTGAGTGTGTTAGAGTGTGTGATGATGGGATGAGGGGATGTGCTCGTGGAACTTTATGCAAAGAAAAAAAATTACGTGTCACGTTATGAAGAGTCTTCGTCTGAAGAAAAGAACTGCTGACGTGACGAATAGTAATGAGGCTCTGTTACAGGTATAGCTGCCACCTAAAACACCACTAATGCTTCCAACGATCCCTATTGTGACCAACGCCAGCACGGACAGAGAGAGTCAACCACTTTAGTTTCAGACTGACACCACTGTCACTACAAGATCATTACTGTTTATAAGAGCTGGGCGTCCAGCTATGACCAAGCCATTTTCAGCTTTTTTTTTTTTTTTAAACCGAAGAGTCCACAGTGTCCACACCCAAAGACACTAGATCAGGTGTAAACTGAGGTCAGAGGCACCGCCCCTCCAAAAAAGACTTGTAGTCTACCATCCTGAGATGTTTGAAAACAGAACAGAGGCAATGTTCATTCCTCCTCTTCCACCCTAAACACCAGCTCTGTCTTTAAGCACTTCCTTAGAATAAAAACTAAAATTGAAGGAGTGTCGTTTAACGTGGCGGCACGCACAGAGGAGGACTTCTAAAAACAGCAGCTGCACTGGAAACAGTTCAGAGGTGCACGAGAAGATGATCTCGAACTGGAGAAATTTGTGTTTTTGATTTAATGGGCTCTTTTCCTGAACTTTTTAAAAACGTTTAACTTTAAAAAATAACAGCTAATGATCTTTGTAGTTTCACAGAGTTAAATATGATTTCCATGGATGATGGACAGCAGTTTTTCAGCAGGACGCACAGAAACATGCACATCAAAAACGGGTTCATGACTCATACAAGGTTCTTGGAGGGATGCAGGGCTGGCATGCAGGGGGTCATGGGTCGAAGACCAGGGGGAGGGAGACAAGGGCTCCAGGAGGAGGGTCAGAGTGAAGAGGGCTCCAGCGAACACAGATGATCTCGGCGGAGTCTGACACACACGACACACACGACACACAGCAGGAGATCACTGCATGCACAGATGTTTTCTGTGAAACAGCTACAGTGTTGGCGGCTAGCCTGCTAAATAAGAAGCTACACCAGCACGGCGTGGGTGACTGCATGATCGCTGAACAAAGTGAAGGCTATGAGACTATCGCCACTGACACAGATCTGTGTGCTTTTCTCTCATTTCACCAACCAAATATGACTATGACGTGTAAAACAATGAAATGCAAAATGTAAGAGTCCTCACTGAATGCAGACTAGCAGCACCTTTAAGTCTAAGCCGGGATAAAACTGACACAGATGTTTACATCTAACTCTCAAGAACACTGACAATTTTGTCAAATTTTTCATCATCTTCATTATTATAGTGAACTAAAAACTGAAACTAGGTGCGAACAACCATTTAAGTTACCTGAAAACAAAGATATTAAAAAATAAAACCTATACTTAAATAAACCCATAAAGTCCTCATATAGTATATAAAATGTACATCTGCTGATGCAAAGTTTTTGTCTCGGTTTGTCTTGTCTAGTTGCAAATTTACAGATCATGCAGAACTTTGTCCTTTGAACTTTACCTTTCACTCACAGAGTAACACAACAACGCAAACATCAGGGGAAATGAAGCGTTCAGTATTTTGCATCACAGACACGTCAGACAAACCACAGCAAACAGGTAAAATGAGCCAGGATGGGGACAAAGGATGTCATTGGCACACGTGTGTAACCTGCTGAAGTTGATGCTTCACATTTATCCAGGACAGCACAGTGAACAAAAACAAGCCAAAAACACGAGGAGAAGAAAAAGGTTGTTGTACCTGTCCTGAACTTGCTGTATGGTCCATTCTCGTGAGTCTGCCGGCTGCCGGACCAGAAGGGCAGGCCTCGCTCTCTCCACCTGTCACACACACGCACGCACACACACACACACACACACACCGCAAACAGAGATCAGAGCAGCAGAGCGTAACCAGGTGTGCTGCTGTGTTTACCACAGGGCTTTGAGGCTGCTGCATGTAGCACTGTAACTGCTTTGATGTGTACACATGTGAGAGGAGGTCCAGGAGAGCATCGACTGAAGCCCGGATTTAAAAAGAGGGCAGAAAGGAGCAGATGATGAAAGGGGCAACGCAGGAAAAAAAAAAAAAAGAGTACAAATAAAACCACAGAGAGGCTTTTCTTTGTGATGAAGAGCATCGTCTGTTTGACAGGAAAGAGACGACTCCAACTCATATCCTCAGTCTAAGGGCTGCTAGTTATAATCAAAAACAAACTAGCCTGAAAAAGCTGTTCTTAACTTTAGATCACTTTAATATATCTAAATTAACTCCTCGTGATCTCGCTGTGATCACAATCTCATGACAAATTTGGTTTGAGCTGATAAAACAAATCACGGTTGAATATTTGAACACACAAAAAAGCAGTTTCTTTAGATAAAAAGGAGCATTTATGATTATTATTGCTACTTTTAGTAACTCGTTACTTCTTATGTATGACTAGACAGACAATAAAAGTTAATAAATCTTTAAATGAAACCGACATCTTACATATTCTGATATTATTTTTGTGTGAAGCAACACCCCAACATCAGTCAGTTTAATAACTGTGTGTGCGTGTGTGTGTGTGTGTGTGCGTGTGTGTGCGTGTGTGTGTGCGTGTGTGTGTTTTCCTACCAGTGGAATATGAAAATTGCAGTGATGAGGCAGGCTGACACCACATCAGTAAGAATCCACATCAGACTGTATTCCTC
>VUQR01010538.1:3024-23639 GCA_015108515.1 Hemichromis elongatus | reverse complement strand
AATGAAACCGACATCTTACATATTCTGATATTATTTTTGTGTGAAGCAACACCCCAACATCAGTCAGTTTAATAACTGTGTGTGCGTGTGTGTGTTTTCCTACCAGTGGAATATGAAAATTGCAGTGATGAGGCAGGCTGACACCACATCAGTAAGAATCCACATCAGACTGTATTCCTCTGGCGTCTGGAGAGACACAATAAAAGGCTTTATTACATTTTATGAAACAAAGAGTTGTCAGATTGTTGGGTCACAGATGGAGGACAATGAGCATTAATACGATTATTCAACACAGTGATCGTAAACGGACTGAACACACTTATTAAAATAATAATCGCACTGGAGCTGGAGCAGGTGAAAGAAGGTTGAGTTAATCAAACGTTCGCAGGTACAATCTCCGAACACACACGACACCTGCTGCAGAAGCTTCAGTGGAAAACAGTTTTTTAGCGAACTACTCAGAGCCTTAGCTGAAGCTTGATGACACGAGCCTAAAAAACAGTTTTCAGCAAACATAATGGGAGATAATTTATCTGACCACGAATCATACACTTCCCTTCTGCTTCTCTGTCATTAGTACGTGGGGATCTGTCGCCCCGGTAGCTGCTGCCAGTCCCCTCCACGGTCTTCACCAATCCGCAGCCTCAATGCATCCTTATACAATCTGCCATTATCTTCTACAAACGCTTCAAATCTAAGAGAGTATGTGGTGCCAGCTTGTGAATAACTCATTAATGAAGCATTAAATATATTACATGTAAATGCTTGTAACCAAATCCTAATTTTAACAGTTTCTAAGTTGTAAGAGCTTTATGGTTTCTTTAATATCGTCTGATACGAGTGTCTCATAAAAGAGTCGGAGGCTTGAATCTGCTCACCATCAGAAACAGCGGCTTGTTGATGTTGGACAGGATGTGGATGGAGTTGGTGGTGACGGACTGCGCCCCGGCACACCAGGCCAGCGTGTAGAGCCACGGCTGGCTGATCACATACAGGTTAATGCTGATGTTCACTGACTGGTACTTACTAGAGAGGGAGAGAGAGGGAGAGAGAGGGAGAGAGAGAGAGAGAGTTTAGCATGCAAGGCCTTCTCTGACAACGAGACATCGTCTGGCTGGGAGCACATGCTGCTCTGAAACCTTTCAGCACTGATCAGGCTTTTCCGAATGTGCAAGCTGCCAATTCCATCTGCACTGATGCACGACTCATAACAACAAAGACGTGGGCTTCTGAGGACTTGTTTCTTTTCCCATTCATTTGCAGCCTCTGTCACAAGCTTTTGGGATTTTAATTCAATTTATCCATCCGTCTTCTTCCACTGGTCGCGGGGGCAGCAGAGAAGCCCACACCTCCCTCCCCCCCAGTCACCTCCTCCAGCTCGTCCGGGGGAACGCCAAGGTGTCCCCAGGCCAGCCGAGAGATATAATCTGTCCAGTGTGTCCTGGGTCTGCCCCGGGGCCTCCTTCCGGTGGGACATGCCCAGAACGCCTCACCCAGGAGGCATCCTTGTCAGAGGCCCGAACCACCTCAACTGGCTCCTTTGTATGTGGAGGAGCAGCGGCTCTACTCTGAGCCCCTCCCGGATGGCCGAACTTCTCGCCCGATCTTTAAATTTAATTATTGGTAATAGCATTCGGTATTAAAACAACGTTTAATAACATTCAAAGACTGTTACAGATCAAAAAGAAAGCTTTTAAGTTTAACTCTGGTAATCATACATTATACTGCAGTGGCCTGTAGCAGACTCGTGTAAACGTCAGACCGCATGCTTTACGCTCTGGCATTCGGACCAATCAGGCAATAACAGTATGACTCATTCCACCTGACACCGCTAGTTGGTGACAAATAACAGTTCATCACAGCTGAAACGTTTTCATGAAGATGAATCAGTTGTAACAGTGGAAGATTATTTCAGTCGCCTGTGTAAGTTGTGTTGAAAGCCGTCTGTATGTGAGTCACTCCACCATCTTTCTTTCCAGATTGTTCTCCCACAGCTACTGTTAATGTACAACTACCTCCCTCTCTTATTCTCCTCTCTGTACCTCCTCCACTGCTTCCCTCACACCTCTACTGAACAAGTTCCTCTTTAGCCACACTTTCCTCTCCTCACTTCGGCGATGAGCATCTCTCACACCTGCCCTTTATCTCCCTCTCACTTCCCTGAGGTTGTTCTACAAGCGCCGAGTTGGAGTCACTGAGGATGCTGCGTCCATCTGTATCTGCGTTACATAACTGCACACATGCACAAACACAAGAGACCAACTCAAAATGTCAAGTTTCTCTCAGTAGGTATAAATAGGCTTGTTTTGCCACTAGACGGACGTGATTGCATAATTGAATGTTTGAACGCGCGGTATGTGCAGGCCATTATATCAGTTGTTGTTTTTCTAGTCTCAACTTACAGGATTTGTTTTGCACATTATCAGTGCTGTCAAGTGAAAATAACCATATTTAATTTGGATTTCAGAAATCACGTTTTGCGTGAATAGTTTTTTCTCTGGTGCGTAAAAAGAAGAAACACAAAGCAGAACTTCCATCACCAGGACAGTGGACGTGGAGCTCATGTGGTCAAGCAAACACTGAAGAAGCAGCTGATTATGTTGCTGTTGGTTTGTCACAAAGATTACAGCAAATACATTTAAATAAATACTATTATTCAGATCTGCTCGATTATAATCAAAATTACAATTAAAATTGCGTTGGTTAATATTTGTTTTAATTTGAATGTGTTTTTGAGCAATTTACGTAACACAAATTGGCAATTCAAATAATTAAAAGCTCTATTATGGGTTAATAATTCATAAGTGTGAGCATGCGGCCTCTCCTGACACGAATGCAACCTAAATCTGAAGAAAACTCTGAAATAATTACCGCAGCAGTAATTAATAATCTCTAATTAAAACTGCCTAAAAGAGACGTTTAATGTATGCTGGTTATCTGCTCTGTACCGGATCTGTTGCTGAGACATGGTGCTGTAGTGCAGGTTCAGTCTGGTGATGTGTCCGTCTGTCAGCTCCTGGATAGAAGCCTTTTCTCCAGAGGTCTGCTGCAGGTCTGGGTCCACAGCCTGGACCTGGTCCCTGTCTTCAGATGGCAGCCACAGGACCTACAGCCACACATAACACAGTGAACATATGCAAACACCACCAGGAAAAATGAACAAGAGGAAAAATCAATGCAACGATTGTGTTTGTAGAGCGGCACTAGGCTGAACCCGCAAATATACCCATTAAACAGATTTATGTAAATCAAAGTGTAGATACTTTAATCCTGATCAGTTACCTGGGAGGAGTTGATGTGGGCCTGTACCACCTGTAGAGTGGTGTTGATGTATGACTGACTGTACGGGTGTCCACGCGGTGGCCTGCGCAGGTCGAACAGTACGAGTCTGCCACTTTGGGCCGCTACCTCCAGGAACTGAGCCAGTGAGGGAATAGACTGGTTCTGGGCCTGGGAGCGGTCTGCCGCAGAGAGGGATGACACGGTGCCAAACGGATCCCTCTGTAAGTGAGAAGCAGAGTAATGGTGAGAGAAAATATTCAGCTTGAATTTCACCTCCTCTTAGTCTTAGACATGTTCTTTTTTTTTTTTTGCTTAGTTGTTTGACTGCCAAATAAAACAACATTTGTGAATTCTAAACAACTGGAGGAATGTGTTTCTATACAGATGATGCATTTTTAAGCCAACAACATGCTGCTGTTGTGTTGAGCTGTGTGCATGCTGGTCATACCGATAAGAACCAGTCACCAGCGTTCAACTGCTGTAGCTCGGTCCAAGTGAACATGGAGGCGTCGACGTGTGTCCTGTTTGGGAAAACCTCCGCGATGTTAGTGGTCCTCTTCAGGGTGGAGTCGTGCATCAGGAAGGGAACGCCATCAAAACTACAGACAGAAAGAAATATTCAGTAAGGATTCAAATGGCCTGTATTTGTATAGCGCTTTACACTACATTCATCCACCCATACATTCACACACTGGTGATGGTGAGCTACATTGTAGCCACAGCTGCCCTGGGGCGCACTGACAGAGGCAAGGCTGCCGGACACTGGCGCCACCGGGCCCTCTGACCACCACCAGTAGGCAAACGGGTAAAGTTGCCCAAGGACACAACGACTGAGACTGTCGGAGCCGGGGCTCGAACCGCCAACCTTACGATTACAAGACGAACTGCCAACCCTTTGAGCCACATTCAAGAAGGAAAAGTGGGACTCCAAAATGAATGGTAAGTGATACAAGGGAAGAGGAAGTGAAGAGTCCACGCTCTAAATTAATCAGAGAAGCAGTCATTTATTATGACCATGAAAGCAGGAACACTAACAGTAAGGATGACCAGATTTCCCTGGTCAGTATTGATAATATGACAGGACACCCTCTATAATTCATAACAACAATATGTAGTTTTATGAGACAAACTGAAACCCCAAATCTGTCCTACAGACTTTCAATAAGTTGCATTTATTGATTTTCGACCCTCTTTCACAAATCTGTTAATGTGGCTGAAGGAATACAAAAGCTTTCCTACCAGAAAGCCCGCCTTATGAAATACATTCTATAGTGTAGTTACACAACAGCCAAGTAGCCGGTGTAATTCATGCACAACATAGAAATACAACTCATTCTTATGAAAGCACCACCAGACTCACAGCACTGGATTAAACTAACCCGCTAATGTTGAGCCATGCAGTGCTGCTGATCTTTCTGTTTTCAGGTTGTAAAATGGCGCTAAACGTTTGGTTGCGGGCTCAGGGGAGTGGTCTCCGCCAATTGGATTAGCATGGCAGTAATCACCTCAGCAATGAGAGTAGCATGCTAGCAACATGCTAGCATCTGATCTGTATGATTCAAGGGACAGACTCGGCTGCAGTTCACTGGTCACCTGATCTGATTGATCTGATCATTTTACCATTAAGGAAACACCCAGAGGTAACAGTCAGTGTCAACGGATGCCCCGACTGCAGCCATGAGTTTTTATAACCCTGTAATGTGACGCTGGCTTTAGACGAACAAAGTTTTCCTGCCATCTGCAGTCTGGATTTTAAGTTACATGCCAGGGTCCAAACTTTCACACTTTTGGTGTGAGACACACTTACGCACTGATTCTTCCTGATGTCAGCAAACAAATAACCCACCAAATAAACCTCTGAGATAAATAAAGCATATGCCAGCATATATGACGACGCAGACAGAAACTGGGGACTGATGAGTACACATCCTGTCAGAGGTTATAGGTGGATGTTGGGGTGGTGGAGGGGTCGGAGTAACAGTAGTACTGACACATTAGAGTGAAATATGGGGAATTTGCAGCTTAAAAAAGACTGCAAGGTTAGAAGGATTTGGAAAGTGATGCTTGTTATGGGCATATGGTACGACCCAGCTCAAGTGTGCTGTCTAAACTAGCATGAACCAGCAGTTATCCTCAGCACCATCAGACCTGCAGGGACGTTTTACTTTAAGTAACTCGATTAGACTGAGACTGATCTTTGTAACCTGGAAGTTAAGTTTATAACGAATTTTGTAGCTTCAATTCAAAATCTCTGTATTTACGCCAGTGACACTGTGTGCAATTCACATGCTCTATAAATAAAAGAGTGAGATAAAAAAAGAACAGTAGGATGACACACCTGATGGTGACATCAGTCTCCAGTCCTTCTCCTCCAGCTTCCACTGCCTTCTCAAAAGACATCACAGTGTTCTCTGGAGCGAGCTACACAAAAACAAGCAACAATTTCAGAAGGGATCCAACCAGGGATTTCACGCAGGATGCTTCATGGCCTACACTCAGCAGGGCTGCAGGAGACAAAACCAGTTTCCAAAATGTCCGTCTGCATATCAGCCTGTTTTCTTTTCCTTGTTACATCGAGAGCTTTAGAGTATCTGCTGAGCTACTGGGCACAACATAATTGATGTAAGCCGTTTACATTTATTTCTGGTCTGCAACAAGCAGCACAAATGTTAGAGACACTTACTTATGTGAAAACCTACTTCCAAGAAAGAATTTACCTCCAGTGGTGTCAATGTAAGCTCAGATGCATGTTGAATAAATAATTTCATCATCCACTTTTCCTGCCTGCTGCCACCTGGATGAACCTTACAGCCAACACATGGATATTCCCGTTTCAGCTCAGCTAGCCAAACAACGAGAAGCCACTGACTGTTTAGGAGCCCCAGAGTGAAAGTGGATCGTATATCGTTGGTTCCTTAACATGAAACTCATTGCTGTAACCAGGGGCAGTACAAAAGTGACCCCCTTAGCCTTTTTAGTTTAGCCCCCTTGTTTTCCACTGAGTTTCACTTGTTTGCTAACATAAACTAATGTAAGTCTACTAGCTGCACCCAAACCACCAACCTGATGACGTCACATTCTGTACTGGCACAAACATGTTCTAAAAATTTCAAGCACTTATTTCTTAAATCCCGCTTCGCAGACAATGTTACATCTATGTAAGTTTGTGAGGGCAGGGGTTCATGGTGCAAATTAATCTTTACACATGTGGCCACTTTAGCTCCCAGTGGAAATTTTTTAATACCTTTATTTTAGGGCAAAGTCAAAAAACTGTTTGGCAGTTGTTTTGTTTTTAAATCCCTCATAACTACGATGACAAAGGGTCCAATTTGTCCCAGTGGATGAACATGCAAGGTGTGAAACTGCAGTGTAATCATTAATCGTTGTTTTCTACTTTTACATAACATGCACTGTGATTCTTGGTGTGATGATGTCAGCATTATGATATAATGACGCGAACCCAAATTCCCACTACATTACCCAAAGGAAGGCTAATCCGCAACCACACATTTTGAAATATTTCGCAAATTTAGTTTAGGGAATAAACAAAATCAGATCACATGATAACGGTTTAATTCAGTCTCACCATTGGAGCTCCTCTGTGCCCAATGAGAGTAGGGGCAGGTCCCAGAGTTCCCGCCTCTGTGATGCAGGGCGAGTACATTCCCAGAGGAACCAGGTAGAGCGAGAACAGCACGGACAGAAAGAGTCCCAGGACGGCCACCTGACGGACTAAATGCCACAAAATAAATAAATGGTCATAAATCAGGACCGTGCTACTGCACACTACCGTCCAAATATTCTGCATATAAAATACACACATTCTGCTGTACTTTGTGCAATTCACATGTAAACAATTCCTAATAAATACAAGCACAAATATTCCCGGTTACAATAGTGCACTGCAGTAGAAACCGGAACCTAATCGGGATAATATGGAGTAAATCTTTCTTGATAGGATCAACATGCTGCTTAACAACAGCAGCCATATGGGCAACACGGGGAAGTCTGGATAGCGAGCAAATCCAAAGACCTGAATTGTAGCCTCTTAAATACAGATAATAACAATTAGACTAATCCATTACTTTTTAAAGCAAATTTATGCAATACACAGCAGGCAGAATAGTGTGTCTTTATTGTCTGCCCCGATGAATAAGGGATATCTTACCCCACTCATCACCCCACCCCCGAATCCACCCCGAACACCACGTTACCCCAGAATTCGTCTGTTCAACACAGCAAGCTGACAAATTAAAGCACCAGAGGTCAGCAGGATTAAGATTTTAATGAGGGGTAAAGATGCCACTAACTAGGCTGAAACAATGCACTCCACATCTTCACTAATAAACGAGGCTTTGACTCTGTTTTACTGCCGTTACAAAGCCTGAGGCCTCCCTTGTAGTTTCTTTAAGTAGTTTTCAGAGACTTCAGGAGACTTGGCTCAACTGAAGAACAAATGCATCTCTCGGGTCCTTTGTCAAGTCTCTGATGAATTTTCCTCCATTTCTTCATCTGCCGTTTACATTTTTTTTAAGCTTTTAAGACCGACGACTTCTTCTTTTGCCCTCCATTTGTTCAGTTTCCTCAACCAAACTGAGAGATGACGTGCTTTCAGCTGATGCCTCTTTGGCACACCGTGCTGTGGGCATGTTTTTTGTACATTCAACTAAAGAAAAGGGAACAAGTTATGTGTTTTTGTGACAGGCTGCTAATAAGAAAGTGCCTAAAAATTCATTTTAAAATGTGATCTTTGCGAAGTTGTCGATGCAACACTGGTTCACATGTCGAGTTAGGTGCCCTTTTTTTAAGCTTTAACTATTCTTTTAAAAATGGTCAACTACAAGCTCTACACGACAAAAGGAGTGAAAAAGCCGCAAATGTCCAAAGACGAACTTGAAAGGATCTTAAAGCCTGGAGAACTGCCATTAAAAAAAAAAAAGAAAAGTGGTTTGTTTGAAGCAAAAACTAGAAACATTTTTTCACAGTAATGCATCAAATGAGTAAAGTGTATAATTAAAATGTTGCACAAAAGTCCCACATCAGTACTGCTTTTCCCCGGTTCTTAGTTTTGGCATTTCTTTCATTAGAGCATCTGTAAATAGTGTCTCTGTCTGTTTTTACTAACTTGTGTGTCACACCAACCTGCCAGAGGGTCTGCAGATGGAAATCAGCCCCAGGCTATAACCTGGCATATTTACATTTGTTAAAATGTTCATTAATATGTGTTGTCCCTCTGTCTAAATAAAATAAATATATAAATAAAAAGCACAACAAAGGTTTGGCATTTCGCACAGGAACAGGAATAACGCCCCCAAGCAAGGCAGCATCTGCGAGCCCTGCTGTGGCCTCTATGTGTATATATATCTATGCATGAGAGCTGTGACTACTGCCCAGTCATTTGACCAAGGAAAGAAGGCCAATTCTTCACATCCCTGCTACAGATAAAAGCCAGATTTAAGTGGGACTTGTTTTGGTCATTGTGGCATTAATAGAGAGAGAAATTCCGCCCTTTTGGGAAATGTCAACAGGTGCTCTCCTGTCAGCCTCCCACTAAAAAGTCTCAGCATGGCGAAGCACAGACACTCCTACTGCTGCCCTGTCTGTCTCCTCTTTGAGCAACCTGCCCAAAACCATCAGCACTGTTACAAACATCATCAGAAAAGAGGACAGGCATTATGCTTTTCATTTAAAGGAAACATCCTGTGAATCCTTACCAATGTTTAAACCAATCCTAAATTAAATAAAGTCATAGGATTTAACAGTATAATAAATGGACTTAGCTTTAATGTCTGAAAAATTACTTTAAATCTGGATTACTTTCTAATGACCAGCAGGAGGCAATGACTCTGGGACATCCAGTTTCCTGATAGGTTTATGAAAGTTATTACTTATGGCGCATGGCTCATCTTTTGGGTTTTAATAACTTTAAAGTTCTCCCTGTATCCAGTTTCACTTTGCCCAGGTGTTTATCTCAAAACATCAAAGAGGACTAAGCCATATTACAAAATCTGCTTCTGCTAGAACAGACCCTAGACACGAGTCTGCATCCTTCTGCCCGCTGAATCCCCAAGGCAACAAGAGACAGGACCAACGGAGAGAGAAGAGACACGGAGGTCAAGGCCATTCAGCAGAGAGGAAAGCACATGACACCAGACAGAAAGCAACGTGAAGACAGGTTAAAAGAAACAGATGGCAGCTAAAGGGGCAGAGCTGACAAAGCACGAGATCAGAAGGACCTTGAGACCAATAAAAACAGACTCGGTTTGTAGGAAAAGTACTCAAATGAAAACCCTTTTCTGCCTAACAGCGGCTGGAGGGAGATCTACAGGTTGATAAGCTTTGACAGAAAAGGAAGGATCTGCTCAGCAGTACAACTTTTGCAGACAAAAAGCCAATAAAGTAATTCCCTAAGATCCTTCAGCCTTTATTCTCTTCCAGTTACGTTAGTGAAAGGTTGTGTGTACCTGCATTTCTATTCTTGCCTCTTTCCCAACTATCTGGTATTCTGGTTTTTAAAAGAGAACAGAGTCTAAACTGAGACAAAATTAGCTTTTTGTCCCCTTTATTATAATAAAACATAAAAATATTATTTTTTAAGGGTTTACTTATGAAGTAATATTATCAAATATTTAACTAGTTTTCATATGATTTAGATTCATGAGTTCTGCCATGTAGCTCTACAAACAAGATTGGATTAAAAACAAGCATAAAAAAACTGAATCACATCCTCCATTGTATGCTTAAGAAGGTTCATCAATAAAGATTGCAACTTGTGATTGGAAGCCACACATGGTCAGCTCCACACCTCACCACCAGTTGCTTCACTTTAGTCTACTTTGCAGTCACCACTTTAAATATATTCTCTTATTGTTCGATATATTCTTTTATTAAACTTATTATTTTTCAATCACAGCTTCCAATGTTTATATGGCGTGCACACATATTAACACTGCAAAGGTCAAAGTTCTGTTTTATGTTATATTAATACATTAATACATCTTTCCTTCCTGGTTGGCAAAAGGTGTGGCAAAGGGCCGAGAGACCTGAAGTACTGCTGACAGCCTAATTGGATGAAACCACATGCTTCATTGGGGGGTGTTTCAAGTTTGTCTAATTGTTTTGTATTAGTTGGCTATATGGCAGCCACCTTGTTTTCCCCCTTGTGTGTCATTTGGTTTAGCTGAGCCAGTATTTAAGTTCTCTCATGTGTTTTCTCAGGAGGTCAGTTTGTCTATGTTTGTTTGAGGTTTCGTTAGTCGTTATCTTGAGTTCAGTTTATTGACTTGACCTCTTTTAATGGTCTGCCTGTTTAAAGTTTTGGCTTTGTTAATTATGTTTCATATTTTTTGGGTCAATAAACCTCCTTTTTTGAAGTAAACACCTGTGTCCTTTATGCCTTACTGTTTGGTCCCTGACACAACTGCACAACCACCCACAGTATCAAAGACTTGGACAAAGCACAAAAATGTCACCCAGCGGGAAGTAAGGTTTTGTTTTAAAGCATCGAGCACCGTCCTCATGTCGGGGTTTTAAAACCAGATATGATGAACTTCCGTGAATCACACTGACAAACTGAGGACACCGCATGCTCATGATCTTAGCACTGCCAAGTCATTAGTCAGTGGCTCAAGTAACAAATGATTAAATTATGAAATTAACTTGATGCTTTATTCAGTATGACCTAAAACTATTTATTGTAAAGTAACTAATACCAGAAGTCTTTTTACAACCAGAGGAGTCGCCCCCTGCTGGCCATTAAAAAGAAGGGCACATTGAAAGCATTTCCATTTTTGCTTCACCCTAAGAAAGTTGAACCCATGTTTTACAGTGTCTATACCCCACCTGACTTTCAGTTTTATTTTTAAAGTGTAAAAATCTGAACATCAATCACATTCCTTACCTTTCTTGTTCATGCGAAAGAAATGTAACGCTATTGGCCAGGAAAGAATCGCCATCAATGACACTGCAGCTACATGTAGGTAAGGTGCCGTGACCTAAATATAAAAAGAAATGGTTAAAAAATTTAGCATGTAATAAGCATAACTGTACAAACCTCTCTGCTAATATTTATGACTATAATAATAACTGTACAATGTTTAAAAACAACTGTTTGTTTTTTTTTTTAATTATTTAAAAACACAAAAACAGAAAACTAATCAGTCCATGCTGTGATTCGCTGGTGTGGCTCACCTGCAGGGAGAGGAGGAGAGTCTTCCATTCTTTGCTCCAGAGGTCAGAGAGAATGGCGGTGGCTGTGACGGAGAACGCCAGCGTCACCACAATACCAGACTGACAAAAAGACGAAGACGAGAAAATACGTTTGACAACGTTCACCAAGGCAGACGTGAAAACCCAACAAACAGTTCGTTCTCTTTTTAGATTTCTGTATTTATACCTTGTGGCTCCAGTGAAGGTACAACCTCTGGCCCTCAGAAAGCAAACACACTGCCAGCACCTGAACAACAGGTGGAGAACAGGTTCATCAGAGTGGTACATATTAATATTATTAATATCTAACATCTATTAATATTAGTGTTACATAATATTGAAGCAATTCTTCTACAAACCGTCTTTTAAACCTTTAACAGCAAAAACTAACTTTTTAAAAGAATCTTGCAAACAGTCAAGTTGGACCCAATAAGGTGCTGCTGAAAACTTGCTGAACTTTAATAAGAACACCATTGAAGCTCTAATACAAACGTTTTCTGGGGAATTAGTGGCAACCCCTGTTTTCTTTCTTTTTTATTGAGTTTCTATTATATTTCTAGGTTCTAGACAGTGTGAAATCTGAAATTGGTGTTCATACCAATAGCAGGGCGATGTATGTGAAGAGAGCCGCAGCAACAATCAGCAGGACCAGAGACCAGGGGAACCAGAACCCAAGATTCCCAAAGTTAAACCTGAAGATGCAAAAGGACAGAAACACAACTGTAGCAGCAGCTTCACGGTGTGTTTGGTCACTTTAATCCACACCAACTCTTAACAAAGCATCAAGTTAGGACTGGACCAGGTGACCCTGAATCCTCCCGTAGTTATGGTGCAATGGACGTAGGCTGCCGGGGGAGTCTTTTTCCTTTCCAGTCACCTTCCTCACTCACTATGCGTTAACAGACCTCTCTGCACTGAATCATACCTGTTATTAATCTCTGTCTCTCTTCCACAGCATGACTATATCCTGTTTTCCTTTGTTTGTTCTCTCACCCCAACCGGTCGCAGCAGAAGGCCCCGCCCCTCCCTGAGCCTGGTTCTGCCGGAGGTTTCTTCCTGTTAAAAAGGAGTTTTTCCTTCCCACTATCACCAAAGTGCTTGCTCATATGGGGTCATATGATTGTTGGGTTTTTCACTCTATGTATTATTATCTACTGTACAATATAAAGCGCCTTGAGGCGACTGTTGTTGTGATTTGGCGCTATATAAATAAAATTGAATTGGAACAGTCAACAGCTGTGGACATTTAGAACTGTGGACGCAAATTGCACCATTTCTTGGTGACAATGGCCATGATTCTGTAAGTGATGTGTTTTAACGGGTTTATTTTGTGTCTGTACCACATGTTTAACCAGCTGGTACAGCTGGAAAAGAAAAGAGCTTTAAATGTAGCAACAGTTGTATTTTTAACTCAAATGATGTTATCTTTGAAACCTAAACAGGTAGTTTTTGTTACAAAAAAATAACCAGTTAATGTAGTTTGAACTTGTATTGAAAAATAAAGTGTGAAAATCGGTGACATTTGAATATACTCCCAAATGTGGACTTTTCACTTTTTAAAAGAGGAAAAAATGTGTGTCTTGTTCATGAATCAGTGCATATGAGAGACTTAGACTTATGAACGATGGTGTTCTGGGACATTCAAATGCTTTATGACAGTTACGGCTGCTTTTCTAACTCTCTCTGGATCTGAAAAATGTTTCAGTGATGATTGGTTTTCAACTTCATTTCCTCTAAACGGCTCTACTCTTATGGCTACATCCCAACTCCATCACATGAAACAATAGATGCACTAAAAAGTACAACAAACACTGCTTGAGGAGCAGTTGTGAAACTGAAGGACAGAATGCAACCGAGAACCTGAGATGGCTCTTCAAAGTAAAAGTTGCATATATCTTTCAGCAATAAGGAACAACTTTTATTTTCAAGGCAAACATTCTCAGGTACTAGTTTGTGTTTTCTCTGCTTGTGTTAGTGTTTGCAGACATATCATCTGTGTTTTTAATGCAATCTATAGGAAGAAAGTGACAATCGTCTAGCAATCAAAGAAGTCGCAAGAAAGATTTTAGTCCACAAACTTTTTTGGGACCGATTTCACCCAGCAACAGCCAGCAACTATTTGCCAACCAGTTGGAGAATGGAGAGTAAAGGTTTCCAGTTAAGGTCACACAGATCTCCAGACCTATGTGCCCGAGGCAAAACATTACTGTGCGAGCTTTGGTCAATATTTGTCAGTGTGCTCAGTACGAACCAGTCAAAGTCATTGTAGTCGTTCTGGGCTTCACTCCAGAAATAGAGGAACACAAAACTCAGGAAAAAGGTGAGGATCAGGAGGCCAAAGCTGCCACATTCCACCTGTAAAACACACACACAGAGAAGTTCAATGAACATCCCATTTCTACTCCACAAAAGAAAAAATTCTAATAAATATTTATCATACTGTGCTAACCTTCTGGGTAACGTTAAACAGTTTAAAGGCGAACTTGTTTTCTCGGGTTAAAAACGATTTATATTCATAACTGGAGCACAAACTTTCCGATGCTGAGGATGTATTTTATCACCAGGTGCAAATAGAAGCACTAGATTTTAAAACCAGCTGACAGAGTGTGTGCGCATACTGATATTTTTTCATAGAAAAAGCAGTTACTGACAGTCAGAGTCAGCAGGCCAGACTGAGGAGAACTGGCTGGGTAATCAATACTCTCTGCACAATCAGCAAACTAACCAACAATCTGCTTGTAGACGTGTGTGTGTGTGTGTGTGTTTGCGTGTGTGTGTGTACCTTGCTGCAGCAGCACTCTCCTGGCTGTGCCCGGGCTCTTTGGTATCGCCTCCATTGGCAGCCGTAGAGGCCAGCCAGGCAGGAGACAAATGGCTGGTGTTCATACCTGATACAGACACCAAAGCAGAAACACTCAGGATGTGACACTTTCCTAAATACAGCATTCAATACATTAAATAGATGTCAATGTGTGAACTATACTCCTACAACTATATTAGAAATAGGCTTTACTGTCATTTCTGACATGTTAAACTGGACATTCGTGTTTTTCCTGTCATGTACTCTCGCAGGGATGAATCTTCATATACGACATGGACAAAGCCTACGAGCAGGTAACCCTGGGGTCCAATGTGATCTTGGCCTTCCACCCACCTACTGTTGGCCAGGGGTGGATGAAAGTCAGGAAGGACAAGACAGGAGCTAAAAGGACTCTTCTTTGAAGAATCAAGGCCCAGAAGGTTCGTATTAAAATGATTTTTAAAAAGGGACCGCACACAGTAAGGCACATTGCATAAATACCCCAGATCTGGCTTTACATCTGCAGCCCAAGCTGCAGACAAGCTCATGGCACTTGCAACATAAAGAGTAAAAGAAAACCAAAAACACCAGAGCATCGATTAAAAAAACCAAAGACCAGATGCCCCTGAGTGATAAAATAAACTAAAACTCTCAAACAAGAAAAGCACATGAATGTGACGATGTACACAGTATTTCAAATGACGACGGCGTGTTTGATGGTCCAGTGTCGACTGTGTTATACAGTCATGGAAAGAATTATGACTTATTTCTCTGGTTTCAGTACTTTTCTAGAAAATACTCTGGTATCTGTAGAGGTATTTTAAATTAAACAGTACAAAATATTATACAAAGTAAAAAGCATACACATCTATTCACATTTTCCGTCCTAAAAATCCAAACAAACCTGTATTTAGCATTTACAGAAATAATATAAATAAATATAAATTTGACCCTCTGACTTTTTTTCCAAACCTAGTTTGAGAGTCTGTGGTCTGACCCGTCTGTGTCGAACAGCTGAGTGAGTGTAGGGTAAATGATAAATAAGGATTAGTTTAAATCTGTGATCCATACAAGAGCACTCCAAGGATACAATTATGATTCAATTAAGCAGCGTTTGGTTTAAAACTTTTAACAGCAATCAAAACAAGCTTGAGTGAAAATTCCGATTCACTAAGATCTAAGAATAATACATCTTTGCATGACAACGTGCTGGTTGCTCAGGATTTTACTGAAATCAACAAACTGCCGGCAACAGACCTTTCCTGCAGTAAACACGTATGAAAATAGCACAGTTTGGATGATGCATTCAGGTTATCTAGGTACATAAATAAGCTGTGTGACTCATCCTGTACTGATGGTCGTACTTTAGAACGAACACTCCTCCATGAAAACTGTGTGAAGCTCATCGTGTACAGACAGGATGTTTGAAAAGTTATTTTCTGATGCTTTAAAACACACTGAATTAAGTTCAGCTACAGCCCCGAGCAACTAATGACAAATTAAAAATGGTCTAAATGTGGTTTTATTAAATGCCTCTTAGTATTAGTGTGTAAAAGTAATTCCGGACACTCCATTCCATGTCTTTTATTTACATCAGATTTTCAGCTTGTGTTTTATTTGTAACTTTGCCGGCTCTGTTAAACCCTCATACAATCTGCTGCTGACGTTGCCTTGCCTCGCTCTCTCAGCTTGAGCTGTCTCTCTGATGTACTCTAATGTTATCCTGGTCACTCCTAATCAAAACTTTGCATATTCAGTTCAGCCTCTCCACTTCCTGTCTTTTTGTCACTTCCACCATCTCAAAACCAGACATCATAGCACGTCTTACTACAAACTTATAAACCTTCCCTTCCGCACTTTCCCTCTAACGTGCGTCTCCACCCACTCCACCCTGTCTTACATGTTTGCTGTCAGTTGTTCTGGATGGTTGACCCTAGTTAAACTTCCTTCACCATCTCTGCTCTTTGCATCTTCACTTTTCCATCTGTCTCCCTCTCATTTAAACATCTTCTGCCCAGCATCTCTCCTGTGTACACCTCCACCTCTCCAGGCTCTCTTTCACCTGCTCTTTGCAAACATCATATTTCAGAGACCTGACCTCATAGGTCAGACTGTCTATCACCACTGCAACAAGAAGAGGCTCAGAGTCTATCCTAAATCCATCTATGACTCCTGCTGTATGCCTCACCACTGCCTCACTGTCCTCATACATGTCCTGCATCGCCCCCACACACTTCTCTGCCCTAACTTCTTCCATGACTTCCTCATGAACTACCACAGTTCATCTCTTGGCTTCCATTATATGCTTTCTCTAAATCCACCAGAGCTTGGTAAAGAATGATCATAAGCTCTATCAACTTACAATGTTTCCTTTGAGGTCAAGGAACGGAGATTAAGAAAAAGACGATAGAGGACATTTTTTGGACTATTTAACTCCAGTCTGTATGTACCACTATCAGTGTAATGGTGATGATGTTGTTTTGTACCTTTGCAGCAGCTGCCGCCGCACCACCTTTAGCTTCCCCAGCTTCAGTCTGGTCACGGGCATACAGTCAGCCACAGCCCAGCATCACAGAGAGAGACAGAAAAGGAGAGAAGACATGTAGGACACAGAGAGGGGGGAAAAGCTGGATTTCTGGCCACCAAACTCTTTACCTAAGGGGGAGAAAAGAAAGCTCAATTTAAAATGTATTCACAGGAAAAAGCAGACTCAGCAAGACAGAGCGTGTCAGAGAGACCTGGTTTCATTACTGTGGCCTGCTTAAAGTAACCCAGAAGACGCAGATCAGCTCACAGAAATACACACTGACCTGTATTTGATCTACAGCTCAAACATGCGATTTATGATAAACAAATGTCCTACATGCTCAGCTAATCTATCACGCCACATCTAGAGCAGAACCACTGAACTACACCCACAGTAGAAGAAGAAGTCTCTCTCTCCATCTACCCCTAAAGACAGTAATGGCAGCAGCTTTTCAGGGGGATTGGAGTAGCATCGCTGTAAAGCTGCACCTCATTCACAGTCACGAGCTGTGAGTAGCAGCCAAAAAGAATGAAGTGACAAACACAAGCATCCAAAATGAGTTTGTGGTGGGCGTGGCCTGCGGTGCCGTGCAGGGAAGGCGGACGCACCTGCACGCCATTCGCAATCAAGAAGAGGAGCTGCGCGAGGGTTCACGCCGACTTGTGGAGGAGACACGCGAGGGTCCGAGTCTGCCGGCGGTGAGGCAGGAGCATGAGGCACCTCACCACCCGGAGGTGGGGAGGGAGGGGAGGGAGGCGAGCGAGGCGCCGCTGCACCCGGAAGCGGCGGAGGAGCAGCGTGGGGAGACGGAGGTCCCTGTGCCAAGGAGGCCTGGACGTGAGCCCAGGGTCGGCCAGCAGGCCAGACCGGCCTCATCCCCATCAGAGGCCAGATGCGCCTGATGCCCACCTGGCTGGCCGTGAGCCTCGCCAGCCCGCCGCAACTGCTCGCCACATGGCCGACTGCCGGACCAGCTTCGCCAGGGCCGCTGGATCCGGGGGCGACCACCTGAACTTACACCTCCCTGTCGCTGGACCAGGCGCTGGGGACGTCGACGGTCTGGGCCGATTCTCTCTCCCGCTCGCAGGGGGGGAGAGGAGTAGGTTCGACCGGATGGCTCCCTGGCCTCAGTCAGGCGATGGGGGTATGTGGCGGGCGTGGCCTGCGGTGCCATGCATGGAAGTCGGACACACCTGCACGCCATCCGCAATCCTGCCCGCCGCCTTAAGTATTTGCACCGGGTCCTGTGTTTTGGGTTGTTGTCATTGCGTTGAGCTGGCAGCGGGAGAGCTGCAGCTCTGAATGTGTTAACAGCAACTGTGTCTGTGTATGGGAGAGGTTTAATAAAGGATGTTTAAAAGTGTGAACATGTCGCACCTAAAACCCGAGGTAAACCCACACCTCGTTCAATAGATTAAATATGGCCTAAAAGTACAGCTAGAAGAAAATGTTTTTGGAGAAGGATGTCTGGAAAATCACATTTAAACTGGTGCTCCTGCAGCCCTGCTGTGGAGATAACTGATGGATTTATTTAGCCAAAACCTATTCCACTCTATACCAAACAGTAATGTGCAATAAGCACTGAGCAACCCTTCATGTCTTTATATTTTGCTTGCAAAACTGACATAGGTAAAATAGGTGACACTACTTTATTAAAACACGTGCTGACATAAACAATGTTATAATATATACATATCCCCATCAATGTGCACGGTTCAGTGTGTTGTTTGTCATTTCCATTTTAATTTTTGTGACTGAAGTCTGTTACTAGACGACCAGCAAACTTATCACACAGCTCCCATGGCAACTGTGACATCAGATATTATTACTGCAGTGAAGAGGATGAGGGAAGGTGGGGCAAACAAGAAAGGACCAGATGGAGTGATAAAGGGGAGAGTGAGGAAATGACAGGGTGAAAGTGTGAGAGGGAAATCACGATTAGGCGTCATCAAAGCTGTTATGTGCAGAACATAAAAGCACACAGAGTCCTCTGTCCCACACTCAGTGAATTGTGCAGTTCACTGTGAGCACATAGCACATTCAGAGAGACACAAAATATAAAAACAGGAAATGTAAATATTTGGCGAGGGAGCTCGGCTCCCACATGCTGTCATTCAAGCCAAACCTGAGATAGCGAATGTCTATTGTGCTGGAAATCTCCTGTAAACGACAACATCTGCCTGCAGACAGGCTGAATAAATGAATATTAAAAATCACAGGAGTTACTAAATTAAAAAAAAGCAGTGCAGTGTGAGAAACATGTGGATACAGTGTGGAAGGTCTGAGTAGTAGAATAAAGATTTCACCACAGCTCCACGGTTCACCCACAACCTCTAAACGAGCAACTTGCAGAAGAAACAGACGAGCTCAGAGCCTGCAGCCACGAAGCGGTTCAGGTCTTTATTCATCAACTGTCCAGGGAGCATGTTTTATGACTCATTCATTTATAAGTGTGGTTGCCTTAACCGAGAGGTGTGTGCCAACACAGGAAATCCACGCTACGAGTCTACTAATGATTATACATGTATGTGTGGAACTGCAGAAATGTAGATGAGACTCTCAAATGACCCTTTGTGTACCGTTCTGGTTTTGTCTTCTTTTATGAGTTCTAGTTAATTTTTAAGTTGTTTTAAAATGTGGTAAACGGGCTGGTTCTTATATAGTGATTTCCTACTCTACTTGAACACACTAAGTGCTTTATACAGCTGCACACTCATTCATACGAGCACTTTTTTCTATGCTTATCTATGCACACACATTAATACTCTGACGGATGTATTGGAGAACAACTTGGGGTTAGTATCTTTGGCATGCAGACTGGAGCAGCCAGGGATAGGACCTTCAACCTTCTGAGTAATAGATGATAAGTTTGGGCAATCGGACAAATATATTGACTATCGATGATATACTGAGCCTTTCGCCGGTCGTTTTCACGAGAGCGATTTATCTATTTGACCATCAGTAAGTTTGCCACTAATGTTGCTGGAAGCTAAGAGAAGCACTCAACAGAAATAAATAATAGCGCTGGCAAAGTAAAATATTCCCTCTAAACGAAATGTGTAAATTCTAAACATGCAAATCAGTCCATGCATGATTACATTTCTCCGCCCATCAAAAAGTCTGCACCTGCGTGAATATATCGCCTATCATCGTCGGACTGATGCCCAACCTTGACAGATGCCCAGCCTCCTCCTTCTGTATGGACACTCAGTCCTGAAACACTTCACGTTGCAAACTTAAAAAGGTCTACAGGCACCACAATGGAGACGATTCCCACAGCAGCCGTTTATCCGGACGAGCTTACTGTAAACAGTTAAATTGCAGAAGGATTGATTGTCTCCCTTCACTCTGCAGACAGCTATGTTTCTATAGGCTTACATAACTAAACCATTATTGTCTAAAGTTACTCTCAAGCCACCGCCTGTCAGAAAGTTTTGACACCTGATAAAAGTGTTTTTCTTCTGTCTGTTGCTGGGTTTGGGACCTAAAGTGCGTCAGACGCGAGGCAGGTCGTGATGTGAAAAGAGCAGCGCCACACTTCAAGCACAACCTGAGCTCCTGAGGTATAAAGTAGGTTGCACTTGTTAAATTTAGGTGGACAAAGTCGTTGTCCATTAAGTGAGGACACACAAATGTGCTACTGAAGTTTTTCAATCTTTATGTCAACCTTTCACTCCTGAGTTCACTTCTGTGGTTCTTTGTCTTGACACAGTTTTCCTTCCACCTTCTCCCCCGACAGTTATCCATCTGTCAGTTCGTCTTTGTCTCAGTGCAGGTTTTTGGCTTGTAGCCAGTGCC
>VUQR01010535.1:0-19459 GCA_015108515.1 Hemichromis elongatus | reverse complement strand
TCCAAGTGAAAAACAAGAGTGACACACCTCCTGCTGTCAGACCTGCAGGTTTATCCCTGTAGTGTGCTCATCTGTCTTATAGTGGACAGAAATTATTTTTTTGGAGTGGCACAAATAATTTGTGTGCCTTTTTATTTGATGCAGAACACCTGATTGTTCTGTAAATAGTTTTAAATGGTTATTTACAAAAACGCCTGAGGCCTTGGCTGCAGTTTTGGGTAAATAGTACCATAGAACTTTGTTTGCAAAACTTGTGCATAATTTTTCGAAATGTACAATTTGTGTTTGCATTTTAAGTTATGAAAATGATTTGTTAAACATTTTTGTGGTTTTTACAGTAAAAAAAACCCTTCTTTCTATAGGATTTAAAATTTTTGTCTGAATTTAGATCAATTGTCTTAATAAAGTGTGTCAAAATGAAAAAAAAACTCATTTTGGATATTTGAGGTTGTGCTGAAAAGAATGATACCAAACAAGGCAAGATAAACAGCTTTTAATTAAAAGCTTTTAATTTATATGTAAATTATGACAGTGGTAATGTGCTGGAAAAGCTTGAACATGGACCTTGAAAAGTGCTTGAAAAGTGCTTGAATTTGATCCTGAAAAAGGTGTATGAACCCTGAGTTAGCCACTGTCATATATGCTGTGTACAAATGGAGCAAATTCAAGGCTGACAAACGAAAATCATTCAGAGAAAGGTGAGTAATTTTGTGGAAGTTAACCAAGGAACTACACTTATCCTTTGAACAACTAAATTCCTGTCAGATGTTTAGGCTAGAAAGACAGTGAAATACAATGTTATGCCGGGTTCAAAGGAGAAAGCCAGGGGCTAAATACAAAACAGAGGGGTGTTTGAACAAAGTTTCCTAAAAGGATGGGACTGAAGAAACCAAGTCTTTTATTTATTTATTTATTTTTTATTAAATCATAAAGAAAACCCCTGCATAGGAACTTTGAACATGGTGGTGCTTATGTCATTTTTTGGCAACATATGCACATTGTGATCACAGAGAAAAATGCAACCATTTCAAATGCACCCAGAGAAGGTGGTCTAAAAAGATGAAACAGGAAATAGGTTTCCCAAAGAAGAGGCTGTGCCAGAAACAAAGCCAACCCACTCCCACAAACCAAAAACAATCTGAGCTTTCATGATGAAAGAAGAATAGGAAAATGAATGACACCGAACAGGACAACACAGATTCTTCAGACACTGATGAGAATTTCTTTGTTGTATCCATGAAAAAATTTCATCAACCCAAAGCAAAAATAAGCATGGGTTACGTACCTCACCTGTACTTTGTGGTCTCATGAGGCTTGCACTCCAGGAGTGCCGTACATCTGTCATCACTGCGATTCTGATGGTGATTAAAAACGTGACAGAAACACACACAGTTCAGTTGATGAAGTGGGTACGCGACTACTTTTTTTTGTTCAGCTTCATTATTATGTTCAAATATTAATGTAAGAGTGTTAGGTTACAATGTCCACTGAGCCAATGAAGCCAAACTCAAGTATTGTCAATCAAAATTAATGAAATTTTCAGCTGGTGAAAGTTCAATAATTTGTCTTTGCAATGTTAGAACCATCCCTGGTCTCCCATATACCACTTTTTTTCTCCTAAAAACTGAAAAAACACTAATGCACTAATAACTTCTAAGTCTGCAAGCCAGAATTCCTATATTTTGTAGTAAAATTAGTCAAAAAGACAGAATTGATCATTTCCATATAGAATCTTCCGGGTGACAAAAAAAGTCCTTAGTATCCACAGTCAGGAAACTCTTCATGTTACTGTCCCCTACATCTTGCATGGCAAATACTTACCTTATTACATGCTGGTTTTAATAAAGCTGTTAGTTGTGCTAGTGACCTCTCACTAGCACACCTCTCACAGCCCACTGCTGGCAAATCATTTAATCAAACACCTATACCCTTCCCCTCAGTTCTGAGTTTGTGAAGTTTATGGACACTATATAATCTTTCAACCATGTTTAACCGAACACGTCTTTACGGCAGATAGAACAGCATCATCGGTCAGTGAGGAAACACACCTGAAGCTTTTATTTTTTGTGTTTTTAAGTCTCATAAAAATATTTTGCAATAGAATTGTTTAAACTGAAAAGATTAGATAATTTTACTCTTTACAAACCCTTAGAAACAAATTTATACCCTACATATTTCCATCTGCAGACACTGAATCTGGTGCTCCAGAGTGCCATGTTAAAGAGGTTCTTTTAAACAAGTGAGTCAGAAACCCAGGGCACAGAGATGGTACAAGTATAATCAGAAAAGGTTTATTCCTCAAGGCAGACAGCAGGAATAAAACAAACCCAATACTAAAAAAAGTAAAAAGTATACAATAAAATGTTCCCAATACACGAAAATTCCCACCTAGACTAGATAAAATTATTAAATTAAAAATTTAAAATACAATTTTCATCATGAACTAAAATCATCATCAATCATACAGTCCCACGATGTAACCAAACCACAACCCAGGACGAATGTTCCTTATGTGTTCATGAGCAAGACAGAAATTCCTCTTCAAAAGCAGGGACCATGCCAGCCTCGTCCCAGGCAGATAAGAGGAAGCCCAATATCCCCGTCTCGTGCCTCCATTGGGCTCGTCATATCGCAGCGCAGCTCGCACGCTGCACTGGAGTCCGTCGCTCAATGCCACTGCGGCTCCCCTTGTGGCATCACCCTGTAAGCAAAGAAATAGTGGCCAGAACCCTCGTCCCGGAAGCTGGCCTGGTTAATAGCCATGGCGAACCCTCTCCCAACAACATTGGAGACGCTACTCACAAATGCAGGCAGAGGGGTACCTCTGTACCTATGCTGACACTAACAAATAAACATTAAAATCTGAATAAAACCAGTATAAAAGATAGTAGATAGTAGAAGAAATACAAATTTCCGCTGTGTGACATTGTGGGGAACAGTTTCAAAATACAGAATTGGTACTTGGAATCAAATCCAGATCTTTTATCTGCATAATGTGCCATGGAGTAATGCAGGAACAGTCATCACCTGGCCATGAATTCAATCACATGTTAATCATGTAATTTAAAATTTACTGTCATGTAGACAAAACTATAAAAAAGTACCATTGTCCACCAATGCTTATGAACCTAACTGTAAGACCTGTTGATCAGCTTTATAGCTATTTGCTCATTTGCATGACCAGTCCATATAGTGCAATAATACTATGTGCGATGTTCCTCACAATTAATTTGGTTTAAGCAAAAATAATCATCTTTCTTTTAACTTCTTTTTGTCTATTCAGTCTATTTTTGTCTTCTAAATGCTCAATGCTCCACTGTGTTCACCAGCTAGTTGCTAAGTTTGGCAGCAATTTGGTTGATAACAAGTATCATTGAATAGATTTGAAAAGCTCTTCTCAAAACAGCTGACTATTTGTGGAAAAATGGTGAGTGCAGTTACAGGGAATCAGAAGAATAACATGAATAAAGTGATTTTTTTTATGCTTGAAAGCACAGAAAAAGCTCAGAAATCCATAGAGTTTACTGATGAAACTCCTGTAACACCACAGAGTCATTTTTACAGCTGGAACTAAACATTCCAATTAGATATTGGTTGTTTGATTATTTTATTTTTAAACACCAGTTTCAACTTGTCATAAAATGTTGCTTGATTTTGGCATTGTTAAAAATGTGGATTTTCTACTAATTTAATTGGTTAGAAAATCATTAGAAATGTTTTTTCAAAAGCTGTCGTCAGCAGCAAATTAACTAATGTCATCTAAGTAGACAGCATTAGTCATCGAGGTATCTCCTAAAGCAAATTTCATCACTAGGCAGGTTAATGCTTATGGGCAGTTATTTAACAAGCATCAGAAACTATAAGCTACTGAGTTTTAAATACAATCTTTCATTTCAATTTTAATGAAGGCAAAAAAAACCCTGCAGTTTTGTTCGATATAGGAAGTAATTTTACTAAGCATGCCCCAAATTACGAAATATTATGATTTCATTTAAATCAAGGTGCTAACACTTTATGGATGAAGCAAGCCTTCAAAATGATGGTCCCTGTTTCCCTTTTGAGCTGTTGTTTGGGTCTTTGGGGGCAGCGGAAGGGCCAGTACCACTTTGCAATTTCTATATTTTAGAGTACAGAAAACTGTTCAGGATTTTCTGAATGCTGTCTCTCTTGTGTCTCTTTGTTTAACTGCAGGTCAGCAAAGGTAAAATAGTATCTGTTGTATGGATGGTGGTTGAGTTTGTATACATAAAATCATAGTTGGTACTTCTTCAAGTAAAAATACATAATTGGCATAAATAAATAATTTTGTAAGACTCTGTAAAAGTCAACATATTTCTCTCAGGAAATGTGGAGTTCAGATAGGGATGTATTGATTTAAGGATGGATCCCCACTAAAGCCCAGAGAGCATTACCAGACAGAAGAGTAAATTAAATAATAATTAATAGCTTTAACAGTTTTTTAATAGAAAAGGGTAATACACACGTGTGACACTTAGATTGTTAAGTTGGATATATAATGATTACAGACTAACTTCCTGCACATGTTTTCCACACCAAAATACTATTTGACACATTTTTAGTTTATTGGGCTCTTGTTAAGGGTGACGATATTTGGCTTTGTTAAACATAATTAGAATTAAAATTTAACTCATGTGTATGATGATTTTGCCACTGTTGCCACAAACTGAATGACATTTACTCTACCCTATTCAAATAAACATGGAATTCAGTGTAATATGTTTGAGATAATACATGTATTGCACTCCATTTTAGGGGCTAAGCTAAATATTGTGCGTGACTCTTGGCAAATTGTAAGAGTCAGTTAGTGCCAGCTAACAAATCTTTGCGCTCATACCCATATACAGATCCTGACCCAGAAAAGTGCTAAATAAAACCAACAATGGACAAACCTGGCTATAATTTGTGGGTGCGTATATGATTTACGATACGAGCAAGAGAAAGTTGATTAAAAAGCAACATTTTTCCTGGTACAACAGCAGCAGAACATCACAACTCCAAATCCAATAGTGACATTAGCAGAAACAGACAAAAATAATACTCAGAGGCAAAAGTTGACTGTTTCAACACAGAGAGAACAGTGCAGCAGATGTTTTCTTTCTGATACATGCCTGCTTTGCCTAGAGGCTATGCTGCTTTCTACAAGTTCTTTCTCATTGTACTCATTGAAATGAAGGCTTGTCTGAAAAAAATGAAATTTGACACTACACGTATATTAAGTGCATCTAATAATGTACTGACAGAACTATACTTAGAAAATTGCAAGACCTCATCGTTTTAACAAAGATTTAACACCTGCTCTTTTTTCAGTTTGACAACTGTACCTCCTATGCATCTGACATAGATCCTTTTTCAAAACTGCGTGGGAACCAAAGCTATTAATAAAGTCATAAGATGGCACTGTGCTCTCATATACATGACATTTTGGGAGACATAGACTAATTGGTAAATTGAAAAATGATCCCTGTCTCTGGTTGGGAAACTAATTTGGCCTTATTAATCGTGTGATTAATGAGACCAACACAGTGACTACCAGGAAAAAGAAAAGGAGATGCTTCAGATTTTTCTCTCTTGCTCAGTCAATTAGTAACTAAATTGCCTTTGATTTATCTTCAGCCGCAGCAAAAAAATAAATTAGCTAGCCTGGATTTTGTAAGGGAGAAAATCAGCAAAACAACATTGTAACTGTCCAAACCCAATATGGCCGCAGCATTTTAATAGTCTCACTTACAGAGTAAATGTCATCACAGACTTTAACGCTTTACAATCCATAACAAAAAATAATCCACAAAATGACTGACAATAACTGCCACTGATTGTATATTGCAGTGTATTTGAAAGGCTATCATCCAACCATAGCGAAACTGTAGCTAAGCATTGTGGCCAGTTCTGTTTGCTCTAAAACATTCAGATTATTCTTAATGCTCATTTAATCTTATGGGCCCACGTGAAGGTACATCCCAATATCATGGCAAAGCATGTAATAGACTACTGTTAAGAAGCTTTAATACAAAAATTACAATTCTCAACACCAAAACAACTGAAAAAATAAATAATATGTAAACAATTTAACCCCCCAAAGCTTCTAAGTCATGTGATAGCCCAACATCTAAAGACAGGAGGGGGGTAGGGGGTGCAAAGTGTGCCTGCTCTGCGCTGACACAAGAGCGGTGAGTCCAGCGACCTGGCTGTTTCATCTTTGCCGAATGCACAGCATTGCAAACAAGAGCGGCACTTAAAGTAAAGAATTGATCTCACCAGGTTAGTATCGATCCGATACCAATGCTGACTTGGAATCTATACAACTGATATTTGGATTGATCTGCCCACCACTAAGGTGGACCTACATTTATTTTGACTAAAGCCAAGTGGACCCAGCAGGCACTCGACGGTCTGTTGTGAATATCAGGAGAAACTGATTTTTTTTTCTTTTTCACTGATGTTGACTAACATGAGATCAATATGCATTCATAAAGCAAATCACGATCGACTGCCTTCACTCCATAGCTCTCCAGGGGAAATTTGCCATAGTGACAGCTATTTCCAGATAAAAGTATTTAACCCTAGCTTATCATGTTTGATACATGAGCTTTTGAGACTTCTAAATCATCAGTGTGAAAGCTGAACTTGCAGACATAAAACGCACAGTGCAATTTTAAGAATTATTTTTTTTAAGAAGCCTGCTGTAGCAAATATGATACAAATTAAAACTCATATCCAAATTCATCTTTAATTTGTTTTTTAAAATTTCATAAAAAGATTCACTTAACACTCCATTTTCAAAGATTTTTTGAGAATTGTGTCATGTTTTAGACTTTAAAGGGTTAAAAGTTATATAGAATACTAAAGCACTTTATGAGTAAAATAGAAAAAATACTGCTTAAACTGCTAAACCATTAAGGCAAATGGAAGTATGCTGGCATTCATTGGAGTCTGAGGTAATATCTTTGGATGCATAGCATTTGTTTAGTTATAAGCACCACCTAAAATTGTTATGAGACACAAAGAAAAAGCACTCTGCGCTCAGTGCTTATTCTGATAGGCGCAGTTGCGTCTTCTATGTAACCAAACCGTGTTTAGTAAATAACTAAAAACAGTGTCACAAAATCATTTTCCTTATTTTGACTATAAAGTTGTACAATCTTTCAGTTAGTTCAATTTTCTTTTTAAATTTCTTTTTAAAATTGTGGCATTTAGTTGTAAATCGATCACACTTTTACATTTGCTACAAAACAATTTCTGTTTCATGATTAATAAAGTTGTTTTTATTGTGGGCACATTATCAAAAGGTGTATGTTAATGAAAAGTACCTCCCACTTCACATATGACAGTGTACAGTCATGCACACACATACCTACACACACACGCATACAGCCTTAACTGTGAAAAACAACTGTTGTCATGGTTAATATTTAGATAAACCATTGTTTATGTACTGTAAGTGAGTTTATTTCATAGTACATGAAAAATATACAAGGTTTTGAGTCAATGACACTGGAATGTCATTTGGACTGGAGAAGTGTGGTCGGATGGTAACAAAGAGAGAGAAAGCAGTGAAAACTAAGAGGACTGCAATACCAGAAGGTAAAAGTGCAGACATCGAGGACAGCCACAAGTACCTGGGAATCCCACAGGTAAATGGGAACCATGAAGAGGCCGCTAGGAAAGCTACAATTACCAAACTGCAGAGGGTCAGGCAAGTCCTCGAGGACTGGAGTTGGTGACCCCTGCTGTATGCTAAGTGGAAAGAAAGGAGGCCGAGGACTGATGAATGTCAGTACCACAGTCCAGAATGAGACAACAAACATCCATAATTACATCAGGAAGATGGCCCCTCCTGACCACATGCCCAGTGAATACCTCAGGCAGCAGAAACCCAAGAAAGAGAATGAAGAGGAGGAATCATCATGAAAGGACAGGCCCCTTCACGGAATGTGCCACCGGCAGACAGAGGAAGTGGCTGACATCCAGGAGTCCTACCAGTGGCTGGACAAAGTTGGACTGAAAGACAGCACAGAGGCACTAATCATGGCAGCACAGGAATCAGGTCAGGTGACAGCAACATCAGGAAAAAGGAACATGAGAAGCTGGAGAAGATGTGAAGGTAATAGTGGTCCCAGTGGTAATCGGAGCATTCAGGCAGTGACTTCCAAGCTAGGCGAGTGGCTCCAGCAGATCCAAGGGACAACACCTGAGATCTTTGTTCAGAAGAGCACAGTCCTAGGATAAGATACTGCGCAGGACCCTCATGTTCCCAGAGGACCCGAGCGTGAAGGATAGACCGCTCACAGTACAACCCCCTCCTGTGGACGTCGGGCCCTCATGTCACCCTCATGGAGTCTGTTTCTGACCGTTTGAGCAGGGCTCTGACAGTGCTCCTTCTGTTCCTCCTTGCACAAAGGTGTAGGTAGCAGTCTGCTGCTGGGTTGTTGCCCTCCTTCAGCCTCCTCCATGTCTACTGATGTAGTACCCTCCTGGTAGCGCCACCATGCTCTGGACACTACATTGACACACAGCAAACCTTGCCACAGGTCGCATTGATGTGCCATCCTGGATGAGCTGCACTACCTGAGCCACTTGTGTGGGTTGTAGACTCCATCTCATGCTACCACTAGAGTGAAATCACCACCAGCATTCAAAAATTAGCAAAACATCAGCCAGAAAGCATAGGTACCGAGAAGTGGTCTGTGGTCACCACCTACAGAACCACTCCTTTATTGTAACTTGTAACAGGAAGACATCTCTGTCAGAACCAAACTTAGGGAGGGGCAGGGGCAAGGGGAGAAGGACAGGACAAAGACATGCTGTGGAAAAGAGCCAGAGATACATTATCTAATGCTAGGTAAATTATAAGCTGGAATGTTAAGAGACTTTGACTAACCCTCATTAAAGATGTGAGGCCAGATAGCATGTTGCCCAAATGTCCTTGAATAATCTCTAACATGACACATCTCTGATTATATAACACCAAAGAAAAAGCAATACTCCCACTAGGCCTTACACTGGATATCAAATACTGTGAGAAACAATTAAACGTGTGACACTGAGAGCTTACTCAAATGAAGCACAACAAACAGTTGACACATTTTAGTTGATTCTAATCTAACTAAACAACTTCGTTTGAACTCCAACAGGACCCTTCTCATAGTAAAAATATAGTGGCAAAGCGAAAGAATTGATTCCTCTATGTCTTGCATCAGCTATTGATTACTGCAAAAACAGCTGCGTGTTTGACACTGACAGCTTACTCAAATGAAGCACAAATAAATGGTTTGTCTCAGTTAATTAACTCTCTGTTCATGTAGTCACTATTACAAAATTTTTATGGTAAATTGGTTGTCTATTTTGTATTATTTCAAGTTATGATTTTTCATTTTTTCCCCACTGTCAATCTACTGATGTGGAGTCCCCCATACAGAATTTTCTATACTCACTTATACACTTATACATAATTTGAATCTGGGTAACTGGATTTGGGCTTTGAATAATCGTCATTTAATTGCAGCTGAATTGTTTTAACATGGAGAAATAATATTTTTGCGCACCTTGGCACTAACATTCTTCCTGATTAATAAATATTTATGATACTGAGATCAAAACTTCATGATGCCATAAATACATACATAGTATCCTTACTTAAATTGGACATTCTGCAGGTAATCTCTAGTCACAAAATATGAAGGTGCTCTTGTTGTGACAGGTATATTCCAAAAAAGCTCCTTATAATTTTTCTGTGAAAAATTGGGCTTTTCTGCCTGGCATCACTATCCTCATGTGGTCAGCTACTCTGTCTTTGCTCTGCTTCTTAGGCACATTGAAAATATTTAATTGTGAAAACTATTGGTTTTATTTGTTTATTTTTATTTTTTATTTACCTTAGTTTTGGGCATACCAAGAAAAAAAAAAATGCACAAAACTCAGGTAGTTTAAAAGATAGAAACAATTCCCTGTAATTAATGAAGAATTGTTGCCAAAATAAAATTGTGTCATCTGAAATCTACAATCTGTTATAAAATACCTGATTTCTATACCCATGTAATGGGATTCCTGTTAAAATCAGAAAGCTTAATAGGAGAGAAGGATTGTGATGCGTGTTGTTTAAATTTAAAGATGAAATCAATTGAGACATAAATCTACCAATAAAAACATTAACAATAATGCAACAGCAATACAAAAGTAAAAAGAAAATGATTAAAATAATTATATTCCAATGTAAAGAAAATGCCATATTTAACTAATTTAAGCTGTGTCCCTAGGTAAAACACAAACTTCAAGGTGTTTCTGATGACATACAGCATTTTAGATGGATAATGCCTGTTTACAGCTGTCTTGAAACTTAAATTCAGTGGCACACCTTTCTGTTTTGTAACAGACAGCTTCTGCCAGTCTAAAGTCTGTTAAAAAAACTAGTCAGTAGGCTGGAGGGCATTGTCGTATGTCTTTCCTGGGAAATAACCTCACAGCTGACATCAGACAGACAGAATCTAATGAGACCTGTAGATAACAACTTAAGGGACAACCGCACCCTTAAATTCTGCTAGAAGCCTCTCCCCTGGTGTATCCCGTGTATGACGTGGAGCTTGGGAGACACTATCACCCTGTGTAGCATGGATGCCAACAGCTATGAGAACCTTCTGTTAGATTCGCCCTTTTATAAGAAAGTCTGGAGGAGATTTGACAATCACTGCTTGTGTTCTAGTGGAGCTAGAAGTGCTTGGCTTGGCAGTGTATGTTTTCTGTTTGTAGCTGTGTGTAAGTAATTATTTAAATAATTAATTCAGTTTAATTCTTAATTTATTTTAATTAAATATTAAATAATTAAAGACAGCTCTATCCCATTTATAGTATGCAAGATTAAGAGGAGAACAGGTTTTTCATTTTTCAGATAGCTTTAGGACTCAACCCTTAAATCTGTTACTACTGCCATGTGCTGATTGATGGAAAAAGTATTTATACACCTGTCAGATGCATTTCAATAAAGCTGCAAGGTAAATCGTGTTCTCATAAATAGTTATCTTTAGAGGAATGTTCAAAAGAAAAGACAGATGACATAGAATTAATCTGTAAAAAAAGAAATAAACTGAAATGAGCATCCAAAATTTTTTAATTTATAGTAACATCTTGTAAAAATAGCATGCATTCTTCAGTAAGAAACAGTAACACTGCAGTCAAAGGTTTACATGATAAGTACTACTTTTGAGTGCTTAAGCACTGTAAGTGCAGCCCTGATACACTACCATGTATATATATAAGGGCTGTCAGCATTAATTGCGTTAAAATGGCGTTAACGCAAAAACAAGTGTTAAATCGGCAACACATTAGCGTCGTCTACCCCACACACAATGCTGACAGCCCTTATATAAATATCTATCTATCTATATATGTATATATATATATATATATATATATATATATATATATATATATATACACACACACACACACACACATATGGGCCCATCTTTCTGAAGGCCCACCACCCACAGGGGGCATCGTAGGGCCAGAAGCAGAGGCCCTGGTAGACTGATCCCCGGATACCAAGACTGGCAATTTGGACTTGGAATTTCACCTCTCTGGCAGGTAAGACGCCTGAGTTAGTCCGTGAGGTTGAGAGGTAGCGACTACATATAGTCAGGGTCAACTTAACGCATAGCTTGGGCTCTGGAACCAGTCTCCTCGAGAGGTCTCAGTCAGGATTTGCCCCTGCTGAGAGGCGGCGGGCTGGGGTAGGTATCCTAGTATCCCCTTGGCTTCCTGCCTGTACGTTGGGGTTTCTCCCAGTCGATATGAGGGTTTGTTCCCTGCGCCTTCAGGTCGGGAATTGGCCCTGACTGTTGTCATTTCCAGTGTAGTGAACTTAATTTGTGCATTTGGGCTCATTTGACATTCATGGTACAATAAGTTGTCTTGCACAATGAAATAATTTTGCCCATTTCTGCTATCAATTACAGCATGTTTATTTTTATAAAGAATGTCTATGAAAAATGTGTCAGTTAGTACTTAGGGGACAAATGACTAATTTTTTCCATGGCTTCTTTAAATTTGACTTTGGGCACATCTTCAGGGGTTCCACAGCTCAAAACAGTTCTGTTGTTTGAAAAAGGTTCATTAGGCAATTAGAATGTTTTGTGGCATAAATCTGCATCACTCTCTGCAAGCAAATGGTCGCTCTCTGCGGGGGTGTATATTACTGCCAGAATACTTGGAAAGATGATTTAATGTTTCCATTTGACTGCCAGTCTGCAACAATGTCACATTAATTGATTGAATCTATTTTGAACTGCTAACTCGATTGAAAACAATGTGTGCAATGCAGCTGAACACATCTTGAAATCAAACAGAGGGCTTGTGGCATACCCTTATTTCATGTGAGAAAATGTACCATCACTACATTTAGTCTTTCAAATGGGTGTCTGTTGATGATGTTCTTCCCTCCCACCGGCTAAAAGGCTGAGATGACCTTTGTGGGTGATACCAGTTATGCTTTTCCAGCTATTATACATTTTAACAACTCTGATCACATTTTCACTTAAATGCAATTTGACTTATTCTTCTAAACACAGAAGTTAACCTTTGCTGGGGGGAGTTTTGAAGAACATTTAAAAGAATTGTTCCAGAAGTTGCATGAATATATAATTGGAGACATTGCCTGCATATGTGTGGTGCACAGATATTCATCATTTATTTTAACAAAAGAGCTTGTCACTGCCTTACACAATCCATTACAGTACCAAAAACATATGCAGTTAGCTTTTGTCCGATGTTTTCAAGTGCTGCAGTGACAAATGCAGATATAACATTAGCAATACTAATCCCATTTTTATGTGATTTTAAGAGCTATTTTAGAACAAGAAGCACTCTGAGAGCATAAAACCTTGCCAAGGCAGTTCACTCTCTGGTCAGTATTTACTTTAAAGGGATTAGTACTTTATTTTCTATATATTCATTTTGTTTATTTGTTTTTTTTAAACGTACTTTAAGTAGTTTGTGTTTATCTGAAAAATCAAATAAGGGTACCATGACAGATTTTTAATTTGATTGTAATAATATGGTGTAAGTAATGGATAAAAGGAACTAATTTGTATATAACTGGGGATAAATATAAATGCGGTCAGGCTGAAGCCTCTGTTTCTACCTGTTTAGTTTTCTACAGTAGAATTACTGTGGCGATAACTTTTAAGTCTCTTTGTTCTGGTTTTCATCTTTGAATTGTAATGTTGGCTTTGTGTTCATTCCTAATACACGTATGTCCTCATTAGGATAGGGATCTGCATTTAAGTTGCGTGTGGGGTTGCAGCCTGTTATTATATACCAAACACCCTACGGCGAAGCGGATGATTCAACGCAGAAGAGTTACCTCATAGACCTGGACTCTGCAGTCTATTTACACCTACAGGTCAGTGGACACTCTTTCAATGATGAGGATGTACACATCCTAGACAGGGAGGAATGCTGGTTTGAGCGCGGAGTCAAGGAGGCCATTTAGGTGGAAAGGAAAAGACCATCTCTGAATCGAGGAGGGGGCCTAAGGGTACATCTTTCACCATCTTACAATGCTGTGATTGAAGCCATCTCCCAACTCTCTGTGAATGGTACTGATAGCCATTGATCAGTGGTCTGTGATCTATGGGCTTTGATCAGTAGTTGTTGATCAATGTTAATGAGAATTTACATATTAATGATCAAGGAACTGACCTCCCAGCCCATTGTTCCAGTGATGCTAGTTTCAGTTATTGCACATTGTACTGTTTATAAAGTTGGGGAACCCTGCCGTCAGCTGAGACTGAGGAAGTCAGTTGGATGAGTGACAAAGCGTTGCGACCAGATGAACGGAATCAACCTTTTGGGGTTTACTTATCTGGATGATTGAGCATGCATCAAGACATACTAATCAGGTGGAACCTGATAATCTTCCACTTTACACCTGATCATGTTTCACGGCACACCGATGTGCCACGGCACAGTGGATGGGAAACACTGGTATAACGGATGTCTTTATCCTGGGTGTAATTAAATAACGTACTACATTTAAGAAAAGTGTTCTGTTGAATATGTGCAATAATTACTTTTTTGAGAAACACTGATCACAACAAAGTTGGGAAATACTTCCAACATGCACAAACATTTGATGATACAGCATGTACTTAATTTACATGAATGTAAATTGATATGCTGCTTAGAGATGGCGGTGACTCTCAAAGTGGAGCCAATGAAAATTAATAAGGAATCAAATTGATAAGTGACATCGACACTTGAATAAGAACTGCTAAATTCTTATCACAACCATGATAAGTCGCCTTGAGGCGACTGTTGTTGTGATCTGGCGCTATATAAATAAAATTGAATTGAATTGAATTGAATTGAATTGAATTGAAATTGAATTGATTATACATCACATTTTAACTCAGATGTTAAATTTAACACTGGGATCAGAGGTCAAATGTGAAATGATATTTAGATGCATAATATAATGTTATTGATATTGATATGATATATGATATTTAGAATACCTACATGCCAAAACTATTTCCTACAGGCTGCAAACACAAACAATGGCAGCAAAATTTTAGGCATAGTTTTATAGATAAAATGTTAGGAAAAGGTTGACCTTATTTGACCTTGAAGAAGTCAGAGATAGAAAGTAACATGATATTTGGAATTCCCAGAAATTATCTTCTATATGTCTACATGTTGTCAGTACAAACAATCGCAGTAGGAAACATGGTTTATACACTTTTATGGCTTTGACCTTCATATAAATCTATTGACAATAAAGATAAGGTCAGAGGTCAAATGTGACATGGAATTTAAATCTTTATAGAGTACTTTCTATATGAATACAATACAGACCACATTTGTAAGAATCATTGTTTTTAAGATGTAAGGCTTTTTGTCAGTTTTGAACCAATTAATCATTAAGCTGACCTTGAAGACCTTGGTGGATGTAAGACAAATTTGAATGACCCCACTCTATACTCTTACAAAGTTTTATCAGAATTCATTCAAAACCTTTCAAGCTGTCGTGTTTACAGACAGAATATTGTTATGCAATCATGGATGCACACATACCATCAAATACATAAGCTCCTTGGTGGGGGTAATCAAAGCAATATGTAATAAGCCATTGCATTCAGAAAATAGTCAACTAGATAACCTCTGAAGAAAATGTGTGCAGGTATTTCCATTATTGTATTAGATATGGATCTTAAAGTTTGCCTTTACATAGACTGTTTCCAGACTTTGTGATTTTTTTCGCTTGTAATTTTAAAAGGTCATGTGCTGTGTTCTGTGAAATCTGTTTCACAAATTTGGATATGGGCAGAGCCACTGAGAGCCTTAAAGCATAATTAGAAATGTAAAGGTGATAGTTAGTGACAAGGGATGAATCAAAAAAGGGGGAAGGACAAGATTGAATTGTACACATATGTATAAATATATCTGTAGCCTTAACCATTGACTAAAAATAATCCAATGGTCCATCCAACCTTCAGTCACCAAGGAAAAATGTATATTCTCTGATCAGTAAAAAGTAGTTGATGAAAGTTGAAGGTGAAATCAGTCACAAAGAGGATGCTATAAAAGCTGTTACTATTACTTCGATCACTAGCAGATGGCCAGAGTCGCCTGTGGTTTGCATGGTAGATGCCATCTTGTCTGCAAACACTTGCTTACTAACCACTAAATGGTTGTGAAACTGTGAGGAGTGGAAATCAAACCAGAAACAGAGATTATTTATCTTCAAAGTAAAAGCTGTTTTAGTGTTTAAGTGTTTTCTTTTTAACATGGATATGCAGACCACTTTGTTTATCCCATATATGTAAATCCTATATATGTAAATGTAACTAAGTATGTGTACCATTTGTATATTTATTAGTACTAAATCTAAATTGTAAAAGATATGGAGTCCCACAAGGATCATTAGTACGTTCCCTCTTTCTTTTAAATGTCAATGATTTTGTTAATTTCTCTATGTACAAAATAATATTTGCCAGTATTATCTAGATTTGTGGGATTAAAAAGATTATCTCCAAAATTGTCACGGCTTGATTGTGTCTAGACCCAGAGAACTAATGTTAAGTTGTAAAGTTTTATTTATAAGAATTTCAGCAGTGATTATTGGCAAGTAATTCATTTTGCATGAGCAAAACGTGGTATTCAGGGAGGTTCTGCAAAGAAAAAAAAACAGTCAATTTTGACTGGCCAAGGTAAAAGGGAAGCAGAGACTTAGAGTAATTTGTCAGAGTGCACTTACTTAGGAGCAGAGGGCAAGAAGCTGGTAGAGGGACTGAAGGCGATCAAGCTGGAATCCAAAAACAGCTGGGACAGCTTGGTGGAGAGTGGGCAGGCAGGTGAGTCACAGGTAAGTCATGATTAAATACAAGTCAGAATGACCTGATGATCTGCAAGTGGGTAGATTCAAGACCAGTCCGTAGATGCAAGCCTAAGATCAAGAGAGAAAGAAAAGAGAAAAAAAACCAATACTGCTAATAACAAAAGTTCAATAAAATTCATAATAATTGCTAAAATTCAACAACTTGATTTATTAAGTTATCGTGAATATTTTTTGGGTATTAACCAATAACTCTTTAAATAACTTACCCAACTGCAGTAAATAAGTTGATTCATCGTTAATTAAGCTGGAATAACATAAATGCATCATGCTAAAATAAAGAAATTAATGACATGGAAATCCCTTCCATGATTTTTAATGTTCAAATAGTTATTTTTTTTGACTGTTGCAAAAAATATTTAATTGTATTAAAACATTTTATTTTTTTTCTAATTGGTTTTTCTATATTTCTCACACTTAACTTTTTTCTGCTCATGAAACAAATTATATTATACAGAGCCCTGCAAAGGTCATTGGAGAAAAACAAATAAAAATGAACTTTCGTGAGATCCCGAGGTAGCATCCTTCGCAGGTCGCATTTGAAGGCCAAGCTGGTGTCCTTCGTGCCTCAACCTATCCCAGAATTCACTGTGCTGCCCAGCCAATTCATTTCCAACAATGGTGGCACCCACTTATTTTTAAAATTACTCTTTCTGGGTAACAAAATAAACTTTTAAGATATTTTCAGGCGTGAATGAAAGTGCTACAACGTTTTCTGAGACGTGTTACCCACCAGCTCGAAACTGACCGGGAGGTCAGGGCCCACTAGAATGAGGGAACACCGCACTCCTGACCAGCTTCGGGCTGGTGGCCTCCGAAGGATGCGGCCTATTTTGCAAGATCTCACAAAACTTTTGCTAGATCTCGCAAAAGTTCATCTTAATTTTTTTTTCTTCAGTGTCCCTTGTGAGGATCCGTAATATTACACAAAGATAACCACAGTAAATATCAAAACACAATTTTTAAATTATGATTTTATCAAGGGAAAAAAGTTATCCAAATCTGCATGGCCCTATGTGGCCTGGTGTGAAAATGTAGTTGCCTGTTAAATGTATCACTGGTTATTCCATCTTTGCAATTAAGCCTACGCAGAATTAATTTAATTCAGCCACACTGGATGGTTTTCTGAGCATGAATGGCCTGTTTAAGTTAAATCAGAATTATGTCCAGACTTTGACTAGGGAAGTTTAAAACCTTCATGCAAGTTGCCCAGGTACCGAAGCAGCAAACCAACCCCAGACCATCACAGTACCTCCATCTTGTTTGGCTGTGGCTGATGTTCTTAATGGGACACAAACTTTCCATAAATTGCAACTTTTGTCTTGTCAGTCCACAGAATATTTTCCCAAAAGTCTTGGGTATCGACAAGATGATTCTTTACAAATGTTAGTCAAGCTTTTGTGTTCTTTTTGGCCAGCAGTGGCTTGTGCCTCGAAATTCTCCAATAGATATCAATTTTTTTCTTTATCATTTTTATTGTTGAATTATGAACACTGACCTTATCTGTGCTTAATCTGGAATAATTGTGGTAGGCAGGCCACTCCTAGTAAGGATCACCACTGTTCCATTATAGATAATGACTCTCACCAATTTTTGCTGAAGTCGCAGAAATGGCTTTGGGACTCTCTTTTTTTAAGATCAACTTAGGATGTGTGCTTTTTGAGATCTTTTAGCCTACTTCACTTCTTGATTAACACGTCTCGCAGTAAGAAGGTCTGGGTGTGTCATTTACTGTGAGGGCCCTTTCTTTTTCGCATAACGCCACATAAGTTTGGATAGCTTTTTTCCTAAAAAAAAGAAAGAAAAAAAAACAACTAAGAAATTGAGGAGGGGCAAATCCTTTTCATGGCACCGTATGTATCTGGATCACATCACAGGAAGTGCCAACTCTTTAATGACCAAATTGCAATGTGTATATAAATATCACAAAGACAACTTTATGTAATTGAGAATTACATAAATTACATGAGAATAGCTAAAATTGGACTTGGATATTTTCACATTTTTTACCAAAATGTATTATTTATGTGTATATCCCACATCATTAAGGATATATTTAACTATCAGAAAAATGCATTTTCCCATTTCAGGCATTAGTTTTCTTTTATTATTGATCATATTTTTAAGATGTAGTGACTGTAATTCTTCAACCCTGTTATGGACACTTTGGAGGCTCTCTGAATATTACCATAAAATGTATTTCTAAAGAAATCAATATGTTTACATTAGTTAGATGTCCCCCATACTAATTCAATAATTTTACATAGAAAAATGACATAAAATCACACATTTTTACTCTCTTAAATCCTGAAATGTAACAAATAAGTAAAAGCAATCTTGTCATTTTTCACCAAAAATTTTGTTTAACTAAGAATCATAATCAAAATCAATGATCATATGATAGCACTCAATATTTTAGACATTAATCAGCAAACATTAAATTATTTTTTCAACATTTTAAGAAAATTATATATAAAAATGTAGGTGTGACGGGGTTGAGACTAGCATAACAGGGTTGAAGATGGTAACAGGGTTGAAGAGACAAATACAGCTTTACATATAAACAGTTGTTTACTCTTAAATTCAATGTATAGGGCTTTCCATTAGCATTATATCTCACTTTGTAACCACAGGAAGGACACCAGATACAAATTGCAGTAGAATTAAGTTTTATTAATCTTAAGTAAAAACAACCACAACAGCATATTAACAACTAACAAACATTGTAAAGTGAATTGCTCAAATGTAACATAATGTGTGTGTTTGTGTGTGTGTGTGTGTGTGTGTGTGTGTGTGTGTGTGTGTGTGTAGGCATAAGAGAGCCTCATGAGGTGTGCTAAAAGTCACCTCATCCTTGCTCCGATAACATACAATTGAACTTGATGAACTGGTTGAAGTAATAACAATAATAATCAGTTAACGATTTCAATGTGTCTGTCTGTATCAGTGCCTGTGTCTGTGTCCATGTCAGAGTGTTTTTGCATGTGTGTGTCTGCATAGGTTTGTGTGTCTGTATATATGCATGTGCCGGTTGTTTCATGAATTCATCTT
>VUQR01010534.1:67222-89491 GCA_015108515.1 Hemichromis elongatus | reverse complement strand
TAAATTTAAATATTAAATATTATAGTATGTATCCTCCTAGGACCAGGCGTCCACATATGTGGACATCACATTTTGGGTTGTCTAGACTAAAATACTAAATTGTGCTCTACAAGGGGCTGATATCCACTTATGAGGACATTATACTGACACTGTTCTATCGAAATTTTAAACAAATATATTCAGATGTGCATCTCATTGTTCTCAGAAACAAAAATTAGGTAAAAAAAAAAAAATTTGGTAATTCTTTGTTTTTACATTCATCGGGTCCTGATATGCCCAAATATCAAAGAGAAATTAAAAATGCATGCCATGGAAGAGTTTGGGTCTTAGGAGGTTAAAGCAAGTCTGCTTTACTGGACCTGGGTGTGAAAAACAGTCACTGATTGTCAGACACATTTCAACAGATTAAGATCCTCTGAAAGTTACACTGGAGACTCAATTAAGAAGCCTCATATGGCCCCCGGGCCTGTTAGAATGTCATCAAGCAGTGGCAGAAGCAGCAGTATTACAGTTTGAGATTACTCATTATATAAACACCCCCACCACCCACCAAGATCCACAGAAAGCCACACATTTAATTATGGTATCCACTAAACTGACTGAAACCACAAATTCACACAAGCACAGCGATACTTTAGGGTGAATCAGTGTTATTTGATCCAGGTATCACTTGGGAATAACAATCAGCAAAAACTGCCTGGCTCTGCTTCCCTCCTCCTGGGATGACGTCTCGCTGCAAAATTGCTTTCGTCAGAGCCAGCGAATGGAGGCACACACACTCACTGTGTGTTGGCAAAAGGAGGTGATGCTTTAGATGAGGGCTTGAATAAACATAGCCTCTGCAGTTGCTGTGAAAAGACTCATTTACTCCCACCAAGAGCATCACAATGTGGCATTAAGTCTTGCATACGATTAGGGAAGCAGTGTGGAAATACTAGTCTTCTTACATGGGCCGTCCGTTGTTTAGTAAAATTTCCCTTTTCTCTGCTCTACAATTTTTTGATTAACGCAAAGTTTTTGTAAAGATATATTTACAGCGGGTGTTGAGATATGCTGAAGATTTTTGAGGGATGCTGAAGATTTTTATTTTATCAGATAAGCTGTGTATCAGCCATATATAGTAATCAGTACATTTAAATCACCCAAGTTTGTGTTTGCAAAACAGCTTTTAAAGCTTTAAAGCCTCCCAAACCCAGCCTGCTCAGGTGTAATGGATCTCTAACCAGTTCGGCTCCACCCTCAGTTTCCTAAAAGTAAACACAGCCAGCATGGAAAGAACAACACGAGGTCAGCAATAAAACCGTCACACAGCCCACAGGTGGCCTAAAATAACAGCAGCAGACACCTTGTTTGACAAACTGCACAGAAACATATCGGGTGTTTTCTGATGTTTGTTGAGTTGTTTGAAGTATTGCATTTGAAGTTACCTGGCATTTAAAAGATGTTACTCCTTGTAAGCTCGCTCCTCTTTAGCTAGGTGCTGAAGTGCTGTGGCCAAAACATATGGACAGCTGCATCTTACGGACTAACTACTGAGTATAGTATAGTATAGTATAGTATAGTATAGTATAGTTCAAATTGTATGGTTGCTTTGCTGCTTTCATTTCCACATCTTTTACATCAGTCATATGTGATAAGCATCAGTCAAGGACGTACTAATAGTCTTTTGTGCTATTTATATCGTTCCCCTAATTTAGATGGAAACATGGCCAGTGGCGTAAAGTAATCAATAAGTCTCAGTCGTGTTAAACCTAAAGTAATGAGCCTGTTACGAAAAGGTAAGCAGTGCAAAGTAAATATATTTGTGTGAAAATATAATGAGTAAAATTTAAGCATGCAATAAAAATAAATACTCAAGTAATTGACAGATATCCAGAAATTCTACTTCAGTACTGTAGTATGTTAGGTAACACCTTTGGCATTTAAACCCAAATAAGCAACCTTGAAAATTCTTCAAACCCTGGGATCTGAAATCAGGCTAAACAGATATTACATACTAGCATGACATAGTGTCTAGAGACTACAGAGTATCTCAGTTTATAGACACAAGTCTGCCACTGTTTAATATAACAATGGTTTTGTGGCTACTGGGTTTCAAGCTGTTGGGCTGCAACTCCATCGTTTCTTGTCTGTAGTCATTTGCGTTTGTTTGGTCATAAAACCAAGAATAATACACGCAGATGTGCATGTTAGTAAAGGAAAAAAAGATACAAGACACCTGAGTCATGTGTAAGGATTTTTTTTTACTACTTGATGCTTACAATATGTTCAGACTCAGAGATAATAAAGCAGTTGTTTGGTGCTGAAAGGCTATGTTGGCTTTTTCACATCCTATTTTCAAATCCTATCAACACCCATCCCCACTAATCAACCTGTAAAGGATACACAACATACATTGTACGTTGTCCATGACAGTTTATGGCTTCTTACTCAATTGCTTTCAAGAATGTCTTGTATTTCCTTTGCTGAACATAATGATTGCCGAAGATACAACTCAGGCCAATCAGGTCTGCTGTTTCAAGCTCTGCTGCACAAGATCATTTAGGAGAAACCCTTTTAGCTGGACAGCCCATCATGTATTGTCTTTGAATGGCTTCCCTGAACTGCTTTGTGATTTGTAGACTGTTTGAGTGGCAGTGTGATTCTGTGTGGTGATTTGTCCCATGAGAGTGGTCCTGCCTCTGCCATTGCTGCCGTCAGCAACTGTGCTACAACTGTGCATGAATACAGGATACTGGCATTTACTGAATTCAAGGTGGCGTCTTTTCAATTAGAGGCCAGTAAAATACCTTTTCAGCCTCTCGAGTGGCCTGGTGAACTACAGCCAAGGGGGCCCCGGGAGTATAATGATGCCTGGCACAATAGTGCCACTGTTCTCCAAGCCGTTCCCAGGAAACCACACAACATGTGCCATTGTGCACTGTGCTTTGCTGCCCAACCACGTTGCCTGGCTTTAGCCAGAGATACCAAGAGGCCTGGCTGCGCAGTGAAGCTCACAGCAATGTGGTTGGTAGGACAGGTTCAGGACTGCTAGGTGAGGAGTTTATTCATCGCACACTGTATTTGATGCAGTGAAACATTTGTGCAAAAAGAACTGGTACATTTAAAAGCTGTGAAACGGAAGAAGCCTTAGAGAACAAGGAGAGCTGAGTGGTTGCCAGGAATGGTAGTACAGAAAACCCTGAGCATTGTGGCAATGTTGAACCCTCTTCAATAAAAGAGGAAACCAAGAGAAAAGTGACAAGCAGAAAAATGAAGGCACAAAGAGGGGTAGAACTGGTTTGTAGCTGGTCTTGGCTGGTTCTGCGCTTTTTATCCCAGTGCTTGGGATTTAAACATTTGTGTGTTCCTCCTTTGTGGCCCCCAGTGTCATAGCTTCCACCGCTGTTTATGCAGCAGACCAAAGGAGAACATTCAGGGCAAGCCAGATAGGGGGCTTTAGACAACAGCATCCAGGAGATACATGTCACTGGGGCTTTTCTGGGCCTCTCATGTCAGCTGGTCAGCTAAGACAACAAAACACTACAGGATACCCAGGAAATAGAGGCCTGATGAAAGGCCAGTGTGTCACAGCTAACTAAAAGATGTGTATGCTCATCTGAGTGTAGACTTGTCAGCTGATGTGTTAATTATTCACGGGACTTGCCAAAACATCTATTTTAGTGGGAGTGTATTTTTGCTTTAGATTACAGGAGGAAGTGTTAGCTAGTTTTACAGTCACGTTCACCTTCATTTACTTCCATTTCCAGTTTGATGTTGAACAAAAAGTTAATTTAAAAAAATGAAAATTTTAATTGAATTCATTAAAATGTTACGCATTATTTTTGTGAATCGTCTGTGCTGTCATTGCCATCCTCTTCTTAGCACAGTGAAAAGAATTTTGAGTTGGGATCATGAGTGTGGTAATTGAAGATACAGACACCTTTGATTGACCCCAGGGTTAACTGTGATTCTTCTTATTGTCTTGTTGTTTATTTCATGCCAGAGAACTGCTATAATATGGAGATGCTCACTCATGTTTCATTGCAAAATGGTTATCCTAAACTCTTGTATTTTTTTCTCTTACAGATCCACCGTGGGAAATAAGAGCTTCACTCTTAAAGGACCAACCAGAGATTCACGAGAAGTAAAAAAAATCACATAATTTTAAGGGACACATTATTAGCTACTGTAGCAGGTATGAGTGAGGATAAACCAGCAGACACTGTGGAGAACACTCCAGCTGAGGCGAGTGCCATTCCTAATGGGAAAGGCCATGAGCCTGGGGAGGAAATCTCAGCATCAGCCAAAACACCACTTGCAGAGGATGGTGAAAAGTGAGTATACTATAGATTATTACAGTGTACACTTGTGTCAATAATGCACAATGATATAAAACAATACTTAACCAGTTGTTTCCACTTTAAGGATAATAATGTTGTTAATATGCACTTTTCTTTTTGTCATGTGTCATGCCTTTTTACATTTAACAAGCAAATCTTAAATAATATTAGTGTTTGAGGTAATCTGGAAGATACAATCAGTGAGGTAGTATTTTATTTTAAAAAAAGGAAACGGTAAAACAATATTTGGAGTAAATTTGGATTTCTTTTATTTTGCTCATGTTGCCTTTGGAGAATACTCCAAAAAATATGATTTATTACTTATTATATAGTGGTCAAAGGTTGGTTTTGTTTCAATAAAACACTAAAACATTTCAAGGTTTTAAAAAAATCTCATTTTGCTCTCTAAAAAAAACAGGAATATTCAGTCTTGGCTCTCAAAATTGCCTCTAACAAAAAAGAACAAATTTTCATAGCAAGATAATGCCAGAGGTCAAGAAAAATGCCAAACTGGATTCTTTATGAAGTAAGTTGATTTATCCAGTGGTTGCTCTGATGGGAAGTCTTTGCCTGTGGCAGTGAAAATCTTACTCTTACATGAGTGTGTAGCTTCCTCGTACTTTTTCTCCACCAAACGAGAAGTTGCCTTCATCATCATCAAGACATGACCCTCATTTACAGAGTCAAGCGACAACATTTTGTATTTCAATCACAATACTCACAACATGTTAAAGAGAGATACTTTGCAGTAGATAAGTTTGTTCTTTCCAGTGAGACCGATTATACTGACCTGCTGCCTGTGGCATCGCTGTAGCCTTGTCATTAGAGTGACTCTCATAACTGAAGGCACAGCCCATGTAACAGTAAATAATGCATGAGTATTAAATGTCTTTTGAAGTGCCTTTAAGCAAAATATTATCATGTCGCTTTCTCAGTCACTGTACTGGAATTTGTGCTGGATAATGGAGTGAGCTCAGTGCCTAATTATCATATCAGTGGCTGTCTAGCAATACTTGTTGTATCCTCTGCCCATGTAATAGATGGGATAATTAAAGCGTCTCTCTCCAGGATACAGATGATAATTTATAGTCAATCCTTTCACTGTAGTGTTATTACTCTTATTAAATTATGACTCTGGGTGTTGTTTTTCCACTTTGTGCTCTCGTTGGGTGATGGATGACCGCTCTCTACGCTGCTTGTAGGGAAACTGTAGCCAATAGTGCCCAGAATGCTAGGTACGTATGATGCAATAAAGGAGTGAAAAATGTTTTACAGTAAGTGTGCAGCATCTGTCTCGCCTGTTTTCTTTTTGTGAAAATTAACACAGAAACACAGTAAGGCTGTGAATTTGTGTGTTTTTGCACTTTGTGGCTCCTTTGTCTTCCTCTGACAGTTTTTGTAATTGTTAGTCCTAACAGGACTGAAAATGCAGACACCAATCTACCAGAGAGCCAGGAGTTCTTATCAGGCGTGGAGGAGAAGAAGACGACACGCTTTACAGATGTAAGTTCAAATGGCTTTATTTTAATTACAGGCAAAGCCTGCAAGTGCTTGAAGTTTTAACGCGCTTACTCTGGCCCTCTGTCTCCCTTCGGTTGCAGTTTGAAGGAAAAACCTCATTCGGGATGTCTGTCTTCAACTTGGGCAATGCAATCATGGGTAGTGGAATCCTAGGACTTGCGTATGCCATGGCCAACGCGGGGGTCGTCCTTTTTTTGTAAGTTGTCCATAAACGTCTGATCTGATGAAAGTTCCTTCCTTGATTGCACATTAACTGCTCTACATCACTGACAAATGTTTGATTCAATCCCTCCCTCTAAGGTCATTCCAGGTCGAGGTCTGCGCCACTCATAAATAGCACCTAATTGAAACATGTAATTTTTTTATATGAACCCAGCAGCAGAACTTCATTATGACACAGAATCCGATAACACCGGGCACATTTGTTTGATAAATAATGACTCAGACAGATCGTACTGGAACTCATTTACATGTGCTGTAAACAAGTACATTTGCAGTAACAGATGCAAAAAAATTACCATGTTTTTTTTCTGCGCGGTTGTTATTCTACCTTCAGACAGTGCGTGTGGGTGCTGTGTGTGAGAACAGCTTAACATTTAAAATAGCAGTGCAGTCTGTCAGATTAATGACGTCACAGTCCACCGCAGTCGTTATTTTCTGTCCAATTACATGCACTGGAGGTCTTTTGACCTTTCATTGAGAGAGTTCCCATGCGCTCTATGTTTGATTGGACCATTTATTTATTTGTTGTTGGATATGGTATTTGTTGAAAAGACAGAAGACGATCAAAATGATCCTTTAAAGCTTGCAGACTAGATACTACATTTCTTTAGATTTCATTGTTGTGTGGTGTCCCTGCATCGTCCAGCATATTTTCATATGGTTCTGTCAACCTGCTTGCTGCAACAACCACATGTTTAAAGTCCAAAATCCCACTCTTTAATGCAAAGAGCGGGTCATACAGGTTCAGACAAGCAAACAAACTTACAAAGGCAAAAATCCAAAAACAACAAAAGCATCATTCATCTATAAAGCTAACTGGAAACACAAAGACGCTAGCAAAAATACTTGCACAAAATCTCAACTCCAAACAAAAGAACTCAAGGAGAACAGAGTAGAAAATGTTGAAGGGAAACCACAAGACAGCTATCAAAGCAACTAGGGGACACAGGGGAGTATATATACTGAGGGTGCGATACACAGGTGTGGCCGTAAACTGTCGGGACATAGGACAAAGGGCGGAAGCAGAACTAACATGAGGTGGATGAAGGTGAACAATTACAAAAAAACAAAGACATGACACCGCCCTATGTGAATCTCATTTCATAATAGACAAGTCTACTGTATCCATGTATCCTATCCTAACATCAGTTTCGTAATGTGATTCATAGTAAGACATAGTAATACTCCGGGGTGCAATATAGCTCTTCTTTCTTTTCTAAAACAATATTAAAGCTAACATGTTGATACAATGGACTGATGAGCTGTCAAAGGTTTGTGTGGTGTGTGGGGTCTTAATGTGCATGTTCACAAAGCTTATAGTTTGAAGATTAATCTGTTTTATTGCACAGTGTTTGCTTGTGTTTCTAGAGGATAATCCCATGAGTAATTCATCTTCTTGTCTTCTTGTCATCCCTGATTGATGGTGCAAGACTATAAGTTGGCTGATGCTGAACCTACACATCTTTCTTTGAATGATTAAAGGGCACTCTTCTAAGACGCATAGCACTCAATTTCTTAGAGATTTCTGACAGCCACAGTTTATTGAACTATCCTTCAGTTACAGTGAAACCTCAAGCAATAAAATGTAGCTTGATGATCAGTCTTTAAATGCCATTTAAGGACACTAAATCCTTGTTTCTAAATGTTTTATTAAAGGTAAATCTGTCTTGATCCAAACTGTGTCATTAGTTTGTGCCGTACAGCCGACATTCAATTTAAAATTTGAAATGGAAGGCCTCGCTTATTTCAGAAAGACATTGCCAAGCTGCAACACACACAAAATATGTAGTTATGCTGCATATATAGCAACACCATGCATCTGTCCTAAAAGTTTGTAATCCAAATCTATAATCCTATAAAAACCGTTGGTACAATAGAAAATGAAGAATAGTCCATAAACTACTGAGAATTTGTACTCATGTAACTTATAGCAAATAAGCATGTGCAAGTTTATAGTACGTGACCAAATGAAACAAGTAGTGTCTATTTATCCATCCTGTTATAGATGAAAGCCTTTTCCTTTTTGTCTTTTTGAATGTATCTGTATGATCTTGTACCAAACAATAGAGCAGCAGCTGAGAAAAACAGTCAGGATCAGAGACACCATTTGGCAAGAAATCCTGGAAATGTCTCTATGCTCTACATAGGGCTTCAGGCTGTCGATTGCCTCAAAAGTCCAATATAATCTTTTAGTAAATGGACTGGTACTTATATAGTGCTTTTTTTTTTTTTACTCAATTTGAGCACTCAAAATACTTTATTACTATGGGCTTCATGGACATGAGTTTGGTTTTTCTTATCCTAAGGCGTTCTCCCAAAGATTCTTTGACATGCAGTTTGGTGGAACCAGCTAACAGCTGATCCCTGTTTTTTTTCCCCACAATATTATACAGTGAACTGTGTTATTCTGAACACAATAACAATTCCAGTGTTTTCTTAAATAATTGGAAAAAAGACACCAACATAATAAGATAAATAAATGAACTGCTGTAATCTAAATTGTATATGTTATTGTGTAATTATTGAGACCTGTAGGGCAACAACCCACATACTGTAAGTCATTATTGACTGTGTGTAAGTCGATAGTTACATGTATTGTAGTTGGCAGACTGTAGGGATGGCTGAACAATTTGCATGCATGATGTTTATGCTCACTGAATACTTCATGAGGTACAGTCTGCTAGTAATGAAATGTGTTCAAAGTCACGTTCCACACTCTACTGCTCGATTTAAACTTCGGCAGGTCTCCTTTACCATTTTCTGTATGCCTATTGCCTAAATGCATTAAGTTGCTACAGTGTGATTGTCTGATTAAAAATTTGGGTAAGAGTGCAGTTGAACAGGTATACCTAATGAAGTGTACAGTGAGTGTATACCTTGTATTTGATTAGTAGATCTGAATATTTATGGTGAATACTGACCAGATGTGAGGTGATTTAAGCTTCAATTATATTTCCAGATGTTTTATATCACGCTGATTTTTGCTTGGGGGGGGGGCTTTAAGCAGGTCAGTGTCCTTGGTCTGGGCAGGAATGCAGTGGGGTGAAAAGCTGAGAGCAGAACTACCGTGGCCCAAGTGTGTCAGTATGTCTGACTGTCAGCAGATCTGTTCTCCCACTGCCACTTGACTGACTAAATCCTCACCCTCAAGTCAGCCCAGTATTCTTCCACATAGCTGAAAAAAAACCCCCAAAAAACAAAACAAAAAACCTGTAAAGTGGCCAAGAGTTGAAGGCGAGGTGAAAAACCGGCTGCCTGGCCTTTTTAAAGTGAGAGAAATGGAGAGAGGGCGTGTGAGAAAGAACGTTAATAATGTTGCCAACAGTAACAGCAAAAGAAAAAGAAGAAAAATAGTTGGAATGAAGTGGACGGAGTCTGGGAAAGTCAGTATATCACGGGTAAATTTAAAGAAAATTCTTAAAATTGTGATATTTCTCTAAACTTCTCCTTTTAAAAAAACAGTAAAATGTTAAAATATTACATTAAAGTACTATCAAATCATTCGTACAAATACACATTTCCATCTATAAATAGGACAAAAATAGACCATGTTTTTGTGGTTACTGTTTGCATTGTATATTTACATGCTAAGAACATTTATTTTTCAAATCTTTGCCAATATCAGCTCTAAATTTCTAAACAGAGACCACTGCAGATGGTCGGGCATCTGGAGCAGTCTCTGTTTGAACAATGATGGCTTGAAAAAACAGAAACTCACAAATAGAATATTTTTTTTAATGAGCGCAACAGTGAAAACTGTTTTTGAAGCAGAATACATTTAGCCTATTCCTGCATCCAAATGGTAAATGGCCTGTATTTGTATAGTGCTTTACTTAGTCCCTAAGGACCCCAAAGCGCTTTACACTACATTCACCCATTCACACACACATTCACACACTGGTGATGGCGAGCTACATTGTAGCCACAGCTGCCCTGGGGCGCAGTGACAGAGGCGAGGCTGCCGGACACTGGCGCCACCGGTCCCACTGACCACCACCAGTAGGCAACGGGTGAAGTGTCTTGCCCAAGGACACAACGACCGAGACTGTCGGAGCCGGGCAACCTTCCAATTTACAAGACGAACTGCCAACTCTTGAGCCACGATTGAGCCACAGTCAAATTACCAAAATAGAAAAGACAGAAAATAGAAGAAGAGAAATTGCATATAAAACAAAAGATCCTCCTGAGGAAATAACTGAGTTCCTGAAAATGGAGGGAATGACATGTTGTGACTGAAGTAGGTTATTTCCCACTGTGGAATAAAGCGAAGGATGATTACTGTTTACAAAAGATTTTTCTTATTCTCATTGTCTGTCAAGCTCAGGACTGAAAATGTTTTTTTAAACAACCCATCTGGTGTGTGAGCCGTTAGTTATGAGGCCAGAGGGGCACACAGGGTAACCTCCTTGGCTCAGCTGGAGTAACAATCTGGTATAAATCGAAGCCACAGGGACACCAGTTTTCCTACGCAACTATAGATAATGAAGGCTGCTTATTGTGCAGCTGTGTAAATAACCTCCGGGATAATGTGCGGTGTAAAAGTGCTACATATGAAACCACATTCTTTTGGTTGTCGATTAGTCGTGACATTTGGTGGGAGAAGTGGCAGTAATGTTCATGGGATGTGGTCCTTTTGTTTCAGGTTACTCCTAACAGTGGTAGCAGTGCTTTCATCATATTCCATCCATTTACTGCTGAAGTCGTCTGGCATTGTAGGTACGTGTGGAGCTAAGCGATGTGAATTTTCTCATTAGGGTACATAAATTGATTACAGTATTGAATGATTACAGTGTGTGAACCCTCTCTACTCTATGACCTTGATTGAATGCATGAAAAATGTTCTTTTATCTCACTGCCTTTGTCCCTCAGGTATACGTGCATACGAGCAGCTTGGATACAGGGCGTTTGGAACCCCGGGGAAGATGGCGGCAGGTATTGCCATCACACTGCAGAACATTGGAGGTGAGGTCACACACACCGCCGTCATCCCCACACTGTCTTTTCTATTATTTTATTTTCAGGGATATTGATTTTATTTTTCTGTGATTTTCTCCTTAAAACTGATGTTTATACTAACATATGTGCTTTTATGTCTTGTCCACAGCCATGTCCAGTTACCTTTACATAGTCAAATATGAGCTGCCTTTGGTCATCCAGGCTTTTCTAAAGGTGGACAAACCTGCAGGGTGAGTCACTAATGCACAAAAAACAAAATACTAAAAATATTTGTTTGCTCACTTGTGAAACATTTGATATCAGGTCCAGGGAGAACAGAAGGTGCAGAATGCAAACAGTACACTGTACTCTATATAGTACTCTTCAAACGTCTTGCTTGACCCCTCATTTATTTATTATTTATATTTATTTATTTCATTGCAGTTTTCTTAAGCAATAGTTCTCAAGGCTTTCTGAAGGTCATTCAATATTTTTCTTTTGGACATTGGCTGCATTTTCACTCATTTTCAGTCCAGTCCATTTGGATGACCATCTTCCGATGAATGTTACGTTTTTTTGGTGCGCATGTTAAACCATCTAACATTGTTCTGTGACTCATTCAACAATGAAAAAAGCCCCTATTGAGTTATGCTTCTTCATGTAACAGAAAACTTTGCAAAGAAACTATTTTAAATTGAATCTTTTGGCCCTTTTTACTAGCATGCTTTTACAAAAACATATAATTTGTACACATCATATTTGAATCTACAACAATACAAGAGATAACAGAGGCAGGCATAAAATAGCACCAAAAAGATTATTCACAAAGAGCTACATCTCGGCACGATGTGCAGTATGTCCTTAAAAAATTAAGGAAAACCAATAAGTGCAGCAAAAAAGAAGAGCTTGGCTAAAAAGTATTAGCAATCAGCAGTTCAACAGTAACTGAAATTTTGACATTTCTGGTTAAATTCATTGTCAGTATGTAGAGGAGAGTAGTGTAACAATGTCTACAGCCATCTGTAAAGCATGGTGGCGGCTGTGTCATGGGCTGCATTTTAGCCAGTTATATTGGGGATTTTATCAAATTGATGGAATGGGGAAAAGTACAGTCAGATTTTGATCCACCGTGCAATACCATCTGGAAAGTGACTGATTGGCTGATCCCCAAAACACTGCCAGTGCAATAAAAGCATACGTGGGGTGAAATACACAGTGGAACACAATCTGTCATGTAGGCCTCCTCACACCTTGACGTTATTGAAGCAATGTGAGATCATTTTGATAGAGAATCAAACAAAATGCAACTAACATTCAAAAAAAGAACTTTGAATGTCCTTCAAGAAGCCTGAAGAACTTTTCCTGAAAACTACTTAACAGAGTTTAGGCTGCATTGAAGAATAAACTCAAATTTTGACTTTCAAGCTTTTAATAAATCAGACTAGACTGCACCTATTTGCCTTTTTCTCAGCAAAATATAAGAAAATTAGGGGTGGCTCAGGACTTTTGCACAGTACTGTATGTCAAAAATCGGTTCTTGAAAAATGTAAGAAATATATTTTGGTCTTGCTGCTTGAATTATAAATGCTACATTTCAATATCTTGCAAAAGTATGATAATGCACTAAAATCTGGGTCAGTGTGACATTTGCTGACATCCCCACACCTCCTCACACTACAAAAAGTAGTGTACCCTTCTCAATGGGACCTCATGCAGTCATTCTGCGTCAGCAAAGATTTCTGCCAAGCTGCGGCAGTTGTCGGGCCTGGTGCTGCTCTGGATGCGCTGAGCAGCTGGCGTGAGAACAGCTGTCAGGGTGACCCCGGAGGAGGAGAGCACCACGACCAACGAGAGCACTGACATCAAAACACCGCTAGACTCCACAGCTGAAAATGTAAACCATGGGATATCACTGGTTAGTGCAGGTGGTCTCAGTGACAAACAACACTCCCTTTCTTGGATGGGATTTCAAGTGTGATCTTACCCTGTCAGCCTTTACCCCAATGAGAGCCTTGCCTCACCTACCTTTTTGGTTTTGAGAGAAGAGGTTGAAGAAGTGGTTGAAATAAGACTTACAGTTGCAAGTTACTCAGACAAAGACGCTTATGGAAATCTTTAAAGTGGAGGGATTGTTTCTTCCTAATTATAAAGCTTGCTACAAAAATAGTGCATGTACATTGTTGTTTTTTACCTTTAGCGTGGAGAATGAAGGCTCACTGCTACATTTGATCTCAAAAGTCACACTATATGCATCCCAGTAGAAGTAATATACTGTGACACAGTGTCCACATTGTTTTCTGGTCTCGGCTCTGTTTTCTCTGTGCAGCAGTCTCGGTGCTGTGGGTCACGGTCAACAATCACTGTTTATTTGAAATGACAGGCTAGATTGTCCCAGTGGCATTTCATCCTGTCATTGGGTGTGCGTTTATATTGCTGGATTGTAGAGGGGGCGGCCAAAATAATAGGGGAGCATCACATTTCTTAACAAACACAACTATATGCTAAACTGTGAATTTCATTTTAATTTAATTTTCGGTGTTGTCTGTCATATGGTTTTGGTGAATCCTGTCGCTTATTGTAGCTTGTGCTGCTCATAGTCTCTCACACAACCTCAACAAATATTTAAAATATTAACCACATAGATAGTGTCCTTTCTCTCTCATGTACGGGGATTGCATATGTTTTAACCACCCTCTGCATATGTAAACGTGTCCGTGTCCTTTTGTGTTTGGATGTCTTATGTGACTCGCTCACATACACAATTAATGAACATTGGAGACTGTGTCAGCGTGTTTGATTACATGTTTGATCGGTTAGCTTATGACCAGGTCGCTGGTGCCTCAGTGTCCAGAGGGCTGTATCTATATTTTCTTATAAAGGTAAATTGTGATTCTACATCTGTCTTTTTTAGGGGATTGTGTGTGTGTGTGTGTATGCATATGTGAATGTGTTTCAGTGAGAGATTGTGTCCCATAGGCCAGATGGCTGCAGGGCAGGGTAAGAAGAGGATAGACAAAGGATAGATGAGCCTGTTCTTTTCAGAGATACGTGACTGTGGGTGTGTATCCTGCAGCAGATGTTGCATCTCTCACCTGACAGAAGGCTGGAAATGATTCACCCCATACTGTGTCCTGCTAAAAATAACTCACAGGTTTCTTCCTAGACGTTGTTCTTCATGTGACTGTGGCACGTTGTGTCAGGGGAGTCTGTTTTTTATATGTTTATTTCAACTCCACATACGAATCTCTTCTTTGTAGTCAAGATTTAGTTTTTCCTGCTTTGTACAATATGTAGTCGTTCCCTGTGTTTACACCTCTGCAGTCAGTGGATACCATATAACACTGTATCTGCACTAATAGTCAGATTAAATACAGAAAAAGAGTATATACAGTATATTATATAAACTCAGCACAGCATACTGTGACACAATTTACTGTATGATATAGTAGGGATTAGTTTAATATCTCGGTTGTATTAGGCAGGTTGCACTGAGAAAACATCACTATTGACACAGTTACTGTCTGAGTAAGTAAGTAATTCCTCTGAATGATGCGCATGGGAAGCTGAAACATGACGACTTTAAAATGTTAGCATTGAGCCTTCTTTCCCCCGCGGAGAACCTCCTTTATAACAATATCTATGTTACTGAGTGTCATTTTTGTTAAATGTGACTCTTATATTAATTTGCAGAATATTAACAGCTGACAGGTCTAGAAATCCATTTCATAGTCAGAGACATTGAAGTTGAACATTTTATGTACAGTCATCATGCCATGCAAGGGTCCCAAAAACCCTCTCATAAAAATATTGAGGAACGTGACCTCTGTTTCATTGTTACAGCCACAACTTTTGGTGTTGTGTGCTATAGGCAGCAAAGAGGCTTATGTTTTCACCTCTAAATGTTTGACTTCAGGCCAGATGATTTTTGATTGTGGTCCTTTCTTTTCTTGTGGCAATAAAGAATTAATCCTTTTTTAGCGCATCGTCTAAAGTGTTCACATAATTTTTTTCTTATGCATCATTTTGACATTTAGCTGTCTCTGTTCTGTGTTTCTGATCTCTGCAGTGAATGGTACCTGAACGGAAACTACCTTGTGATCATCGTATCTATTGCAATAATATTACCACTGGCTCTCATGAAACAGCTAGGTGAGTGTGAAATGTCATGACTTTGATTGGAACAGGATCAAGTAGGAGCTTATCTTTTTGCTGCTCATGCTAAACTGCGGCTCATACAAGACAAAGTAAGTCAGTATATCAGAAATATGGAGGCAGTTCTTCTCTCTGTTAGCTCGGCTGTTTTCCCTCAGAAAATGTTTCAAACAGAAGGAGGTCCCCAGGAAAAGCTTAAAGCCTAGAGCTTAGCACTAGCTGGCTTTAATTATGCAGCTTTAGAGAAGCGGCTGGCAGCAAAGCTGTGATGAAGAAGAATCCCTGATTTATAGAATGCTAACATTGGATTTTAGCATCATTATAGCCCAGGGGTAACAGAGACTGGCTCATTTAAACCAAATTTGTTGGGCTTAAAATTATTAAATTATTAAATTATTATTATACAATTATTAAAATTAAAATTCAGTCTATGTTTTTGTCACCTACACACTGCATATTGCCTAAAAAAGAATTTCCTCTAACTCGTTTGCGAGCCTTATTGTCCACCTAGTCATCATATAGAAATTAACAGATCCTATATCTTATAGTATTTATATATTTTTGATCAAATATTTTAAGGCCCATTCATACATGTTTTTGTTTAGATTTTAGAACAGTGAATTCTCTCTCTGGATGATGCCCATGCTTTATTAATAGTTTTACTGGCAGAGAGAAGGTATTTCAGGGCCAAGTGAGCTTTTTTCCCCTTTTTAGTTTCCTTTTTTAGCAAAGAGGATAAAACTCTAATGTAAGACACTAGAACCAAGGTCCCAAAGCTACAGATATTTAATTTGGAAAGATAAAGATGAATTAAACAACTCAAGCTATATCCATAGGTGAAATGACGCAGGTTAGTAAATAGCAGATAGGATCCAGGTTCAGTGGGAAAAAACAGAAACAAAATCTGAAAGAAACGCTACGAAACAGCTTCAACATTAAAAAAATAAAACATGAAAGAGAACCATTTACAATGACACACCTCCTTCTTTCTCACATGCCGTATTTCTCTTCTTTGTAGAAGTTTGCAGGCACAATAAAGAGAAGAATTCATTCATTTCTACACTACTACTACTCTTGTGACACACATTACGTTTCAGAAAGACAGTGGGATGTCATGCATGATAAACAGCATAAAATAAAATAAAGGGAAGAAAGAAAAAGGGATATCTATGTTGGAAATGAGAAGAGGAGGCATATTTTCTGACCTCTTGTAAGGAGTCTGTGTTCTGTCGAGTCACCGACTGGAACAACAGAGCCAGTCAGTTCATTCTGACTCCACTAATGAGCTCTGAACATATCAAGTCCGTTTATGCTGTGTGTTGTGTTGTTTTACCTACTCGTGTTATCAGTTATTAGTGATACTTTAGCAGATACTTTAGATGTTTCTTATATTTCATGACAAGATGAAAGGCTAATGAATCATTTGTGTTGCAGGATATCTGGGATACACCAGTGGCTTTTCACTGAGCTGCATGGTGTTCTTCCTCATCGCTGTAAGTCCTCTGATTTTACCAATGCACACATGTAAACGACACGTCACATCTTTATTATTGTCTGTTGGGTGACAGCATAGGCAGATGTGCTGGGAGCCTCCCACCACCTCTTTAGTATTCCCTACTGTCCCTACTCATTGCTATGAACTAACGTCTGCATGCAGCTGTTCCAGGCTGTGTTCTCTGTGTTTCTCTGACCTAGTTTTGGCTGCGTGAGCTATAATCCACTCTTTACTCTCTCTCTTTCTCTCTCGCTCTCGTTTTCTCTCTGGGGGTCTCAGTGACATATTTTCTACCTGTTTATATATTAACTGCATCCCAGAGCCTTTGTTTCTGCCTGACACTTTTCTCCTCTGCGATGAACAGGTCATCTACAAGAAGTTCAACGTCCCTTGTCCATTTGAGGACTTTTCATTTAACAGCACTACCAGCTGGAAGAATAGCACAGATCCTGGTGGGGAGGAAGACCCTGCCTGCATTCCCAAAATGGCCAACCTCAACTCTCAAGTAGGTTCACGCATGTCACTCACTCTGCAGATCCACCTCCACTGCCATGGCCACTGACAGCCACCCACTTATTTCACAGTCATCTTCAGCATGTTGCCAGTGCCACTTCACAGTCTTAGCATGGAAATCTTGATTTGAAGCACTCAATTGCACTGAGCAAGAGATCAGGACATTTATCAGGCTTTTAATGCTAGACACCCAGATTAATGCAAGTCTCAAAGGTGGACAGTGACCCATGAGCTGTCTGAAGAAATTGCTTTGGCATTTGGGTTCCTATAGTGACATCAGCAGGTTTGCCCTCCGTGGGCCAAAGAGACAGGTAATGAGTGAAATGGGAAAGGCCTGACATTTTACTAAGTACGTTTGGATTTTTTTCCCCACTTTTTTTTCTTTACAAAGAATAGATACTTTCACAACAGGATGGTCTTCAAAGAACCTTAACCACAGCTAGATAAATTTATCAGTTCGCTTTCTTTCCCCAGCCTGTTCCAGGAAGCAGATTTAACGAACTGTGTGCCTAACCCTGAACTCCGAGTTTATGAACTCTGTGATCGGAAACTCCAGAACAGGCGATCAGAGTTAACTCTGAGTATGTTCACATTGATGTATGAGCACGTTTGCGGGTAATAAAGAAAAGCCAGCAAAAATGCCAGGATTCACCATGGCAACTGGTCAATACAGAGCAGTTATTATTTATTCAGTGAAGCTAGAAATATGTGGAAGGGTCTTAAGACACAAGGAGCAAGGGAAAAAATGATTTTACTCAGTGAATTTTTACCCAGTGCTGTAATGAAGCTTTTAGTTACCAGTCAGTAAGACAGAGTTTGGTTACCTGCAACAAAAAGGCATCTAGGTTCAAACTTTTAAAAATCTTTAGAATTAATTACTTATGAACATATTTCATCATAAATTGGGGTTAGAACATTTTCTGACTATCTCACGCAAATATTTAAATCATCCCAACAACACGCCAGGAACAGGCATTTTTTCCATGAGTGAGCGATTGCAACAAGACAAATGTTTGTTCACTGAGCAGTGTTTTCAGTTTTTTAAAGCTTTGGGCTTTTTTGTTTTATTTAAACCGTTTTTTTGAGAATTGCTTCAGTAATGTACACTAAATCTTTCAGTGCTCGGGAACTGGAGAGATGCCTTATTCTCTACAGAGTCACAGTTTTATAACCGTGTAGTCTGTCAATTTTTGTTGTAAGCTGATAATAAACCCATAACGTCCTTTGATCACTGTGTCTCTTCTATATAAGTCACTCTGATATGTATTATGCCATTGTCTATATGAAGGAGGAAGAAGAAACCCAGCCAGTGAGAAGGCTAGGTCCAGAGAGCCTGTTACCTCAGAGATGAAAGTTTAAGAACAGAAACCAGAGAATTTCCATCATTTTAGGATTAACAACCTGAGTTTTCACTAAAACTCCTTTCTGGAAAAAGCCCCACAACATCAGCAAATGCTGACTAGTTTTTCCAGATTTTTATGAAATCCTATCAGGATTTTATTAGCAGCCCTTAAAGAAGTATGGCACTTTCTTTGCCCAGGCTAGTAAGACCAATTCCTGCTGCTTAGCAGCTTACCAGTAAGGCATTTTTAAATAGGCTAAAGCTGGTCTATAGCCAGGCCCAAGTTAATCACAGGGAAACAATTAGCTCTCTGTGATGTGTCTGGGGGAGTATTGGGCAGTAAAGCGCGAGGTTGGTGGTAAGACGTCTGGGATGGCGCTGCTGTATCTATGGTGACCTGTTGGGGTTCATTTTCAGACGGCCTACACCATCCCCATCCTGGCGTTCGCCTTTGTGTGCCACCCCGAGGTGCTCCCCATCTACACAGAGCTGCGCAAGTATGTTCTTATAATGGAAACCCCTGCTAAATTCTTGGATAAGAAATAAATTGCATAACAAAGAGCAAAGCTACTGTGTCTGCTTTGTGCTTGGCTGATCATAACCTAGTCACATGCACTGCTTTCACTTTATTTTGAAGTATGTTGGCACTGCTTGAATGATGTAGCATGCTGTTAGTTTAAATGTATCATCCCGCTTTGACCCACTGGTGCTTTTAATTTGAATCTTTGCATATTTGTGCAAGAGAAGTAGCCCTGGAGCAGAAGATGGTATTTTATATTACCTGGGCTACATGTTTTCTTTGTGGGCATAATACAGTAATGTTTTGTGCGTATCTGTGTTTGTTTTTGTGTGTGTCGTATGCATATGACATCACATGGCAATATTTTCTGGTTTCAGCGCCACCAAGAAAAAGATGCAGCATGTGGCCAACATCTCCATTGCAATAATGTACATCATGTACTTCCTGGCTGCTCTTTTTGGATACCTAACTTTCTATGGTGAGGCCTGGTCCTCTATCTATCTATCTATCTATCTATCTATCTATCTATCTATCTATCTATCTATCTATCTATCTATCTATCTATCTATCTATCTAGTCCTGTTATAAACTGAAGGGCTGTAAGCTGAAATAATTATGTTAATATGCCCTCTAGTGGCCAAACGGTAAATCTAAAAAAGGCAAATTTCTCAAGGTTTTTGGACCTAGTAGCATATTTCACAATGCTACACACTCACATTCATTAATATGCAAACAAGCAATGTAACAAAAACATATTAGCATAATAAAATCAATAAAATAAAAAGAATGAAAAGCAAACAAACATATTAATACAACCGTTTAGTCTAGAACTACATGGAGCTATAATCCCTTAACATAAAATAATGCATTCTGCATTAAACAAAATGCATTTTAAGACCTGCTATGTGTTCCTTAAACCCACTCTGTACTCTTGTTCTCATGTCTTCCAGGTGAAGTGGAAGCAGAGCTGCTCCACACATACAGCCGCATTGATCCGTACGACACTTTGATTTTGTGTGTGCGTGTGGCTGTGCTCACTGCTGTCACGCTAACTGTGCCAATTGTGCTCTTTCCTGTACGTACGCATTTATACATCAGCTCACACAAATTTTGCTTCTACGATGTTTCCGTATATTGTGAAACAGCGATTTTACCTTTTTTTTAGGTAAGGAGAGCGATCCAGCAGATGGCGTTTCCTAACAAGACATTCTACTGGCCTCGGCACATCGCCATTGCTTTCGTTCTGCTCCTTTTCATCAACCTCCTGGTCATTTTTGCTCCCAACATACTGGGCATCTTTGGAGTCATTGGTACGTAGATCAACCATGTGACAGGGGCGTAGGAGTGGATTTACATATTAAAATACCAACATGTACAAGCCTACTTGCTAGTAAAACCCAGTTTCCTTTGATGTGGCTTTTATTTGTTCTGACTGCCAAGTGGCTTAATGGGTGTAAGTAATAGCTTACACCCCCACTACACAGTTAATCAAGTAAAAAAAAAATCCACTTTGTGAATCGCGCTTGAACAGACCTTGAAAAAGTTTAGAACTGACCACCTGTAGTTAGAAATGCTATTAAATTATAATAATTGCATTATTTTGGAAAAATGGAATGTGACTACACCTGTTTTCCATTTTCTATTAATTTCCATATGATTTATGTTACTACAGTCCTGTTACACCGGTTTGGAGCACTGAAGGGTGTTATAATTCAGTGAATCATTTTCCGTTTTGTGCTTCCCAGGTGCCACGTCCGCTCCTTGTCTCATCTTCATCTTCCCTGCTGTCTTCTACATTCGCATTGTACCCAAAGAGGAAGAGCCACTGCGCTCCGTCCCCAAAATCCTGGTGAGCATATTGAGAAAGACAGAAAAATAAGTTCAGCATTTAAAGCCGTCGGAGTAAGTTTAATTTTAGTTGTCTGTATCGAGGTAACAGTTCTGTGAAAGAAAGCCCCCAAAACGACCAAATTAAAAACAACTTTTGCCGTTCTCTTTGAAACTTTCTGTTTAATCTCTGACCACGGCTGGGTGTGCTCAGACTTACACCTGCAACCACACCCAGCAGTGACGTCAGGCTGTACCGACACATGCAGCCACGCACATCTGCATTAGTGAGGCTAAGGTGAGAAATTAAACCAACTGGCAAAAAAGGCTCAACAGAAACATTATTTTCAAGGGACACTACGTTCACCTGTACAATGTAATCTGTGTTTATGGAATCATTTATAAACATCATTAGACTTCACAATGGCTGAGCGGTCTAAGGCGCTGGGTTCAGTTCGCAGTCTCTCCTGGAGGTGTGCGTCGAATCCTACTTCTGACATTGTACCTTCGCTCTTCTCACTTTACTGAATTTCTCGGAGGAAACTACCCGAGGAATTAATGAAGTTCAATGTATCTTATATTGAAAGCAGTGCCAGCCTACATGGATGTGCATTTTTATCACTTGAAGAAATCAGCTCGGCCGTATTCGTCTCCTGAAATGCATGTTAGGTATAAACACATGACATCTTCTATACTTAATTAATAAACTTGAACAAACCTTTAAGTATTGACACTAAGCATTATTGTACTGCAGTTTTGTCACAGATTCACCATCTGTGATGTGATACACTGGCACTAAGGCAGGATTTACATTAAGCCCTTTAAAGTGTTTTAAAGAGCAAAGGTGTCCCTTGATTATAAACCAAGTGTTAAAGTAAGTCTTCATATTTCAATTTTTGTGAGTTTGTCCAATTAAGGTTGAGCCTCTGAATATGCAAGGCTATCTGTAAATTAAAACTGAAGGTCTGCACTTCAATCACATGTTACAGTTTGAAGTAATATCTCCTGTGGTGGTGCACATTAGCTAAACTTAAAAAAAATAAAAGCAAACTGTGTCTTTGTCCAACAAATAACATAAAATCAATGTGATGACACTCTGAGCTGATAACATATTACTTGCTCTCTTCACTTCCTGCCACTCTTTAACTGGCGTTCTCCATTTCTGCACTCAGGCTGCGTGCTTCGCTGGGATTGGTTTCCTGTTTATGACAATGAGCCTCAGCTTTATCATCATTGACTGGACAACGGGGATCAGCAAAGCCAGCAGTGGTCACTAAGCACCAGCTTCCTTTTTTTTTTTTTTTTTTTTTGGTTTTTTTTTTTTTTTTTTTTTTTTTTTTTTTTTTTTTTTTTTTTTTTTTTTTTTTTTTTTTTTAATTTATTTTTTTTTTTTTTTTTAAAAATTTTTTTTTTATTTTTT
>VUQR01010534.1:23572-45573 GCA_015108515.1 Hemichromis elongatus | reverse complement strand
GTCAGCTCAGAAATCTTCAGTGTTCTTCAGTTAAAACCAATGCACTGATTGATGTAGACATGAATGCACCTGTACAGTGGGCACCAGAATGAGTGAAGATCAAGTGGAAGCCATTTTATTGTAAGGTTTTAGCTTGATCTGTATGCTGACCTCTCACAGCGGATGACAGAAAGCTAAGCTCTATACAACAAACTGTTTGGCAGCATCGAGGAGCATAGACATCGGCGATTTTTGCCCACCCCTGTCTTCATTGTCTCCGTGATTGTCTTCCTTTTATTTGGTATGTTTTGATTGAATAGATTTTTCATGTTTTATAAAGACCATGGCATAACGGTGATGATGTCAATTCTAATTTAAGAAGACATATGAGTCTTCATGCTCATATGAAGGGTTCTTTTTATAGAAGATCTCCTTTTTTAAGCAATTTTGGTGATTTTGCCTGGGCCTGTGGTGAAAAATGGCCTTCCCCTTACACTCCAGTGTGAATAAAGACTGTGGGGAGCTGGTGACAATGGGGGATTCTGAGGAGGGTCTCAGCAGTTTGTCAAGGGAACCTTAAATAGAACTTTCTCATCTTTACAGGAGAACTGTTTTGTTAACACCAACTTCTCAATTACAGACCAGGTCAGCCCAGGCGCATGTACAGTCCTGATGTTATCTAAGCTGTGTGTCTCAGGGGTTTTCATTGGCTCAATTTCATGTTGTCATTCAGGGGCAAAGACGAGGTAGATTGGACTTGCAGTGCAACAGAATAGTGGTAGCTATGATCTGCAGAGACTTTAGTTTGAATTTTTTTGTGAGTTTAGTATATTAAGGTTAATTCTGCAGATTATATACACACTGTTACAGTGCAGCACGTAGCTTGGTTAATGTGTTCTATTATTGGTTGAGCTGGTAGTGGTTGGAACAACGGCCATCAACCACTGCAAACTGTATGTACCAAATACAGGCGTAGTGAACAGGAAGGACAGGGCGGAGCTGTGTAGCGTGTTTCCTGAAAGCAGGAAGTGAGCAGGGTCAGGCTGCAGACATGCTATGAGTTATTGCTCTAAGCTGCTACTGCCGAAGTCCAAAATAAACAGTCCATTGATGTCTCACACTTCACTCTGATTTGCTACTTGAATTTGATTAGGCGGCTACATTCACTTTTGTTTCACTTCCCACTCGTCAGTAGCATTCTACATTAAAAATTACATTAAAAATGTACCCTCACAGAGACATTAAAAGAAATTGCCAGACGAAGTTAAAACAGCCGTTAATGAATGTTGACTGAATTTTCTTGCTTCTTTTACCTTAACAGATTGTGAAACTGCAAACGAAACGTACAGATCTTTGCTCCTGCATGCATTTGAACACCTGTGGTCAGGTAGCTCCTGTAATATATGGTTTCTGAAGGTTAATGCGCCACACAGAGAAGAATTAATAGTATCAGTAATGCAGCATGAGGAAGTACAGGAACCTGACATTCGTCTGAGGATCAAACCGTGACCTTTTACATGAAAAGAGACGAGCATTAGAGGAGCAGGGACACGGATGACTCAGTTGTTTGGGTGTAGTCTGTTTATGCTGACATTAAGTTCAGGACTGCATATGTTCTTTGCTCACATTTTTGTGTTCAGACTATAAACACATTTACATGCACCCACACAGTCGTCAGTGCAGGTGGGAGCAAAATTTTGGAACATTTTAAGACTCCTACTTACAGTAACACAAATTTGCTTTGCCTTTATTTGATGGAGAAAGACAGGAAAGTGGAGGATGTCATGCAGTAATTGTGGTAAGGTCTCAGCCTTGGTGCTTGACGTATATACCGGATAAGCTTTGTACAACAGAGCTGGTTTTCTTACATGATACTTTTTATTAGCTTTTTTTTTTTTTAACAAATCTTTCCACTTATCTGTACAGTTAAATTTTAATCTTTTTCTCCATGGCTGTATGATATGCAGCTATAACCTTACTTTACTGACTCGCTTACTACTGGTATCTAAAAGGCAGGACTCATATAAATAAATTTTTCTTTAAAGGATTTATTTAGACTTTTATTTTATTTAGATTGATTAAACTTTAGTTGTCACACCCCATTACAGTTGGTATTATAATACTAGTTAAAATTGGACTTTCTGAACATCTACAGTCGCACTGGCATCACCAGAACTTCATTATCAGCCACTTAAAGTGTTCACGTCAAGACGTGAACACTTGATGACAGCTAGGTTCACTCTGCCCCAGTTTCTGCTTTAAAGCACTCATCATCAGGTCTGGTGCCTAGCACTGGCAGCCAGCAAATGTTACCCTCATCAGAATTCAGCATATTTCTTTGTTTTTTTCTTTGTGATTCACTGTCAGATTAAAGAGATAATCCATGTAAAGCTTTGATTCACCTGTTACTTGCTTAAAAGAAAAACTAAATGTACTCAATATTTTAAATACATTTTTCTTGCACTAGAGAGATGTCTAGGATAGATCTTACCTTGGATTCATAAACAATAAATGGATAAATGGAGACGAGGTGTTTAGTTCAGTAGTTTGGGTTTTTTTTGCCTTTTATTATTATTACATGCACAGCTTCTACATGAGAGCTCGGACACCATGTTCACATGTACAATCGAACATGCAATAATTTCTGGGTCAGACAATTACTAAGCCTTCAGAAAACCTGGAGAAAATAATGTGCTCCTTTTCCATTGAATATTTCTCTTTGATCCATATTGTCTTTAAGAGTCCTTTAGATCTCCTCCTAGACATAAAGTTCGCACAGTTTAACAAAGTCTTAGTCTTACAAAATGCATAATGGCTTATTCATGATGAAATGCTTACTGAGATTACATGAGATTGTGTATAAACAGTATAGATTTTGAGGGACTTTTTAATGCTTCTTGAGCCTGACCCTCACAAGGCCACATTCTGCAGTTTGTTTCGACTTTTATACGGTCAAAGAAAGTTGTTTTTTTTCCCCCCTTTGAAGTCAACTTCCTTATAGTGTCTTTGTGGTTCTGATATGCTTATAATGTTTCCATTAGCATGGGCTGTTGGTGTGTGACATAGGGCTGCTTCTACTGTGACTGACTGTTGAGCATTAATGCACAGCGAGTCAGTTTAAGATTAACAACAGTTAAAAAGACGTAAAAAAAAAAATCAGCAGCTGTATCTCCACCCTTTCTTTGTGCCATTTCTTGAATGCAATTAGGAAACCGTGTCAAATTGTGAGTGTCAAGTAAATGTTTTTTTCATCAAGGGTCAACTCTGGGGCTTTTCTCTCAGTGCAGTGGTGTTAATGAGTGAATCTTCTTTGTCTAGTCATCTTTGACCCGATGTTTGATGGCAGTCTTGTGCATGTCAGCTTCAGTGAACCGTAATTGTTAATGTGTGGAAAGATCCAGACAGCTTTGGGTTCAGTTCTCTTGTTACTATGGCAATTATCGCTAGAGCAGAGAGTGTTTTCAAAGCAAACAGGACTGTTTGGGACAATAACCTGCGGAAAGGATGTCACCAAGAGTAATGAAGGTGAGAGAGGGCTCGGATGTGTTTTAAAAGAAAACTTGCGACTGTGTTTTTTTATTCTTGATACCTTAAACCATCACGGAATAAAATGAAGTGTTTCATTTATGGTCCATTTTGACCCACTTTTACCATCACACACTTTGCTTCCATCAATAGATACTAACTGGACTGCATGAAGACCTTTCATGTACACACAAAATTTAAACAGTTTGTTTTTTTGTGTTAAAATCATCACCCGTTTTTAAAATCTTTTATTAATCGATTTAGTACTTCTCTATAACTAAAAGTTTTCTATAATAAATAATGAGCAGAAATGTGAGATTCCAGACACAATATTTTTGCTTCATCAGTGACAGGTATAGAGGTGTACAGCAGTTCATTTCACATTTCACTGTAAAATCTAGCCCATTGATTAGTGAAAGTGTATTCAAAATTCAGGCACGCTTATTGCTGTATTGAGCCTCACAGAGCCTCTGGTCTGTCTTTCATGCTTGCTCTTTCTCTAGTTACATTTGTTCCAGTGGGCTGTTATAGACGGATGGTTTCATCGATATTTTTAAAACAGTGCTAGTAAATCATGTCATAATTGTGTACCATTAAACGTGCATACAGCAAAGTGGATGTAATACATGAGCTACAGCATGATAAAGTAAAATGAGGCAGAACATTTGTTCTTATTCACCTTTTAACGTTTTTTTAGTCTAAAATAAAATGAATCAAAAACTCACAAAATCACAGTGTTTTGGTGTAGTGTGTGGCTTTTAATACACTGGAGTCCCCACTACCTTTTATATCCTGTAGGCAACATGAGTAGCTGCAGTCACTTTAGAGATCTGCCAATAACTTTTGCAGTGTGTATTAAAGTTATGAATGGGCTGCATGGCCACAAACTGTGCTAAAATGTTTACAAATGAGCACAGCAAGTGAACAAAAATGCTTACTTGCCCCTCTCAGCAAAGGGTTTTTTATGCTCTTCATAGTTGGACTGTCCTTCTGATACTTTTGTTTTTCGCTAACAGTGGACTGGTTTAGCCATTAGTTTGTAAAAATTTCAAAACACCTAATGTGATTGAACGAAGTACAGCTAGTTCGAGTGGTTAGTGGCTTTTTAAAATCATTATTCAGTGATCAGGTGTTGGCATTTTATTTCTTTTTCTTTTTCTCTCAATAAGCCTCTTTCGCTCTATCCATGGCCGTCATTCTGATCAGCTGCACAGAGAGGAACCTGAAAGGAAGTGCAATAAACAAAAGGAAAGCAAGCCAAACAAAGCTCCAACGAGGCTTTGGTAGACATGCTGGTTCAGGGGCGATGTGCCCACACAAAGAGCTCTCTGTGAGAGTAGGAGCACTCCGTATTCCTGGAGAGTACTCATCCCCTCACACGAACACACACATACACATTAATTAAAATCACATACACAGCATAGTACACGGATAAATTAAACATCCTCCTTTTTTTTTTGCATACAAATGTGTTTTCTGAAAAGACACTCTTCATGAGTAATTAACGTCAGAACAGATTTTTTCATAAAGAAACAGTTGTCTTTTTTAATGCTTTTTTTTTTAATCAGTGCAAGCCCAGCTAGCCATTGGACATAAGCATTAGGATTTTTGTTTGTGTGTTTGTTTTTTCCATCAGTGTTCAGCAATAGCATCAGTATGCTATTGTTAACCCTTGCTTACACCTAAAAATGCTGTTGGTCTGTCATTAAACACCAAATTTGTTGTTTCTTTGTAATCAACACAATATTTTTTTTTAAATAATGAGCAATTATCCTGTTAACTTGATAAACTTCCTTAGGTAACACAATGTGTCATATGACCAAGTGATGGTTGCTTACAATTGGTTTATAAAAGGCTACAGACATGTGTAGTCAAAAAAATTATTAGAAATTAATGTTTTATTAGAAAAAACAAGAACATTTCTAACAGAGTTTGAGGGATAGAGTATTTCAGTGTTAGTCTTTTATTCATATTCTTAATAGCACGGAGCGTTGACTAAATACTTTAAAAACTTTATTTTGATTTGTAGTGCCTCATTTAAAAAATCTTGCCATATAGTCTACCTGAACTAAATCGCGATCAGTACCAACAGTTTTTGGTGAGTAATCTGTAATTTAGGAGCAACAGAACTGGCACCTTATTCTTTGACATTACATTATTTTATTATATTGTTGACAACATAATGGAAATTGACAACCAGAACAGCTTTGTGTTTCAAATGCACTAACATGATAAATATTTTGCATGTGAAACAGTAACAGAGCAGTATGATGGATAAATGTGTATGACTCTTGTATAAATACATGAATATTTCATTTTCTTGTAATGGGACAGAGATGTCTGACTGTGTTGAAGTAGTCGGGTGGCAGGGACAACTTGAAAAGGCCATAGCATTGACAGAACAGAGAGAGTTTATTAGGCCATAAAGTGACAAAGTTTACAGGAAGCTGAGCATTGACATTGTGAAGCAACGTCCATAACATGCATAGTAATAAAGTGTGTGATAATGAATATATATCCATAAGAGTAAACACATTTACAGTCCCTGGACAATGAGTGGGGAGAAAGAAAAGAACCAGAATTAGAAATCTATGACTTGTTTGTCTACAGACAGGAAAGTTACTGCGTCAATGGTAGTTCAACACAATTGGAGCTTGGTTGGAGTTGTGCTTTTTCACATGTCATCACTGATGATGGTGATGATGTGTTATTTTCTTGGGAAGTTGACTTTGTTTCATACTACACTATGGAAAGAGGCTGTCCTTAGGTAAGTCCAGACTAGTTTCCTTGTTTCTGTGTGTGTGTCTTTGACTTAAACTGTGGGGCATAAGCCTCAGAATGTAAACACTGGACTTAAGTGGAAATGTTTAAAAAGCTTTAGGATGCTTTAATTCATACACAACCTTGAATGCCCTGTTGTTCTTTAAAAAATAAACTCTTGTATTTGTCATACTTCGTCTCTTCTTCTCAGAGAGTTCAGACTAGATTGAACTTGATTAAAAAAACAACAACTTTTCAACAGTAAGCTGTAGGTAAAGAGCAAGATTAGTGAATCTCTAGGGGGGGGGGAAAAAACTTGGGGAACTAGTTAGACAAAACCATTTGGCACCTTTGCTGCTTTTTGTCCCTCACCACCACCATGACATGCAGCGTGGTGCGCAATTGACAGTTAATGCCTCATGACTAATGTAGACAACTCAAAGCTATGCATAAACCAGAGAAGTGTGGTGGTTGTCCTCAATGTTTAGAGAGCTGTATTCTTTAAGGTCAGTGTGTCATGCTATCAATTGTGTGTTTGTTTTTCTTATGGTCCAGAACAGATTGTCAGTAAAGACACAAACTTAAGAAGGGGTGTCATCTACAAACAAACCGAGCAGTCTCAAGGGGCATTTATTATTAAATGCTTAACCTTGTATATTTTTTTATCCTTACATTACAAATCTGTTTGTGTAGATTTAAGTTTCAGGAATGTTGTTTCTGTTAAGAAACAATATTTGCTACAATATTGCTACTTTAAGAGTGTCTTGACACAGCATTGTGCTAGCACTGATCAGAGGCTTTCTAGGTGAGCTACCCTGGATACTGCAGTGGTGTCTCTCTGTTGCTTAAGTCTGCATGATGACGTCTCAAAGCAGTTTCCACATCCTCTGAGGTCAGTAGATACAATACTGATTCAGAAATCTAAATACACTTGTGTGCAATTACTTTTAGGTGCTTGCAGACATTTAGCTTGCAATAATTATAAAAAGGCAGGGGGGGTTTGGTACTACCAAAAATCTTTAATTTTTCAGGAGTGAGTGTGCCTAGTGAACCTCCCAATCAAACCTACAGTGTCAACAGTATTTTATAACAGAACTTCCTAATTCACCAGACTCTGAAAATGTTTTCTTTTTGTTCAGCAAAATCTGATGAAGGTAAAGTTGAGGCCAAGAAAAGCATTTGCCTTCATAATGTGGGGAGGTGGATGGAATTCTTTCATTCATTGAAATTTGTCAGCTAAGCAAGTTTCAGCTGGTATGCTTGAAGAAAACGTGTAAACCATCGAGAGAACCTCACATTTCACCCCTCCTCTTTTCATTTCCTGTGCTTTTTTTGAACTTGCAAGTTAAGGTTGCCATAGTGACTCAGAGATGGAATAAACTTCCTGTCTTTTTTCCTGTGGTTAATTGCAGCTACTATTGGCCCTTTTCTAATTTTTATATCCTATTCACCATTTCATTTATGTCACTTATTATAAGTGACAAAGTACATTATTAGTTTGCTTGATGAGCCACAGGCTTTTTGAGAACAGTTTTTTAAATGGGGAGTTGAGCATTTTGTTATTCATTTGAACTCTGACAAAAGAGTCTTTCAAGGCTGTGCTAAAAGCAGTGGAGGAAACAATGAAAGTGTGCTTTATGACTAAATTGGGATCATTAAGTGATTAGCAGCAAGCAGTTCGACAGGAATATGAGTCTCTAAACAGTCTTCTGACCCAGCTGTTTAAATAATTTTCTCTGATTTTTCATTTAGGGATGTGCTTAGAAACGGATTTCCCAGATGATTAAGCATGGGAGGGAAATCGATTGACTGGCATAAAAGTATGAAATAATAGTGTGGTTAATTTTAAAAGTGCACCAGTAGTACCACTTTACATCCCATATATGCCTGTGCTAAATGTGATTATTATGCTCTAGTGGGGTGGTTATATGCCACACACACAGTTGCACACAAATTTTCATGTTCGAAATCAAAGCATTTACAAAACTTGCTGGATTTTTACAAAATGCCACCTGCTTTATTTCTTAACCATTAAAGTTTACAATGTGTGTTGTGCATATAAGACAAAACCTTGTCAGAAGAACTTATCTTTAAAACGTTTCTACTTTAGCACAAAATCTGATCAAGACCTTTTAAGATTAATTTTCCTTTTTTCTTTTCCTTTTTTTCAGGTCTACAGGACTCTTTTAGTCATTTCACTTATTAAGTCAATTTTAAGTCTGTTTATTAAGTTGTTTACTTTATCATTTAAATTGGATGCAAAGTTGCTGCAACATTTAAATGTAAGATGAAAAGCTGAGTGATGATGTTTGCTTTGGCAACGTCGGGTGCATCAGTCTGGCCTGGCCTTTCATGTTTGAAGGCTTCAAGGCCAGGGCAGCCTCTGATTTTTAGGCCTGTGAGAGGGTCAGGCGTCACAGGCAGCCTTGCTCACCTCGTTTGCTCTTTGATCGATGGCCTTTCAGTTTAGAGTAATTACCCTGGGCCAGACTGGAGGTTGATGATTTTTGTGGTCTGCCGTGTCGGCACAAAGGCGGATACTCCTAAAAATTCTGACCTTATGTGTAAAGGACTTGCATCAGGTACAGATGGCATAAAAAGATGAGCTGCCATGACTGAAATTAAAAAAGTAAATGTCTCCTTGTGTTAGAAAATGTCAAAATAGGGTGCTGTAGTCAGTGCCATCACATAAATTCTGTCTGTTCTGTCTCAGGTTTAATTCAATGTTTAATAGTTTTGTCTAATGATTGCTATTATATTTCAGTATAGTAGTGTATTTAAAATTATATTTAGTCAATATAATTGGCATTTTTCTCTTTCCATTGTCTAAATCGATACAGTTATAAAATATGGATTTATTTCCAGGTTACAAATGCTATTTGCAGCCCAAAGAAAGAAATCAAATAACAATAGAAATACATATATTACTATAATTGTGCTCGTGAAATTGTGATAGTTAGCCTGCTTATAGTTTACAGTTATAAACTTGATATTAGGTTGACACAAAGAAAGCTGGAGATGGTGGTTTCTAAACGTTACTGGGGTACAACAGCAAATCCAGGCATACTTTGTTTTGTTGATCAGTCTTAAAACACAAGATTGTCCCTTTCCAGGAAGAACAAAATTATAGAGAAAATACTTGAGGGACAATGTGGATGGTCAAAAGTTAGGAATGTATGGTTTTAATTCACCCATGCTAGACTGGATAAGGCATCTGTTTGCTTGTAAAGGTGTTTGATGTGTCCGCATCTTTTTATTCATGCAGAATGAAAAAGCTATGCAAGACTACTGAAGCAGAAAGATGTACCGATTCCTCTCTTGAATTCCAGCAGACATTGAACAATAATTATATTGTTGGATTTGAGGCATTTTTTTGAGCTCTTTGCTATTGAATTTGTTAGGATGGATAGATGTATAGATGGATGGATAGAGAGAGAGAGAGAGACAAAGTATGTTTCTTTCCAAATGTTTACATCATTCTACAGCTCACAGCTTATATTTTGATACACAAATCTATAATTCATTGAACTTTTCTGTCAGTGAGCCTGCACGTGTACATCTATATGTGTGTGTGTGTAAGTAAAATCATTAGTGCAACACGGGAGGGAGGTAATGGATCATTTTATAATGGATAAGCCCATGATGCAGTAGATGTATCTGACCGATACGCACTCATGTTTGCCCTCATTTTATCCAGGTTATCATAAAAAGGAACATTTTTCTCACTATAGTGTTCAGTGTGAGTGTGAAGGATAAGTAGTACAAATCAGCTGTGATTCAGCTGTGTCCAATCCAAAAGTGCTTCCAATTGTTCACCCTCACCATTGTGAGGCTAAAGCTGGTATGACTGTGGAATGCTAATGCCAGGTGCTCCCAGCTTTGTTTGGCAGCTTGAAGTGAAACTGAAGCTCAAATAATAATAGTGTGGAGATGCTCCCACTGTGAGAGTACTGCGAATGCGAAGTAGCATAAGTCATCATAATATCATTCAGGACATGTCTAAACAATATCTTCCACTGTCTTTTTTTAATAATACATCAATTTATATATAAAACCTCTACAACTTAATTATTGTTACAGAGCTGCAAATAAATCCGGAGGTGTTGACTGAAAATTAACTTATAATTTATATAATGATGGCAAAGGAGAAAGCCAAGGAGGCGTAACAAATCACAAGTATTGAAAACACATACTTGTGAGTAGTGTTCTTAACAGGATGGCAGTTTAGTAGTTTCCACTATTACTCCCCTCTTGATACGAGTGCGATTTTTGAGAGTCCTTGGCTGAATTGTTTATATCAGATTGTGCTGATGACTCCTGATGGACTCCAACTCTACTGTTTTAAACTACAGCTGGCCAAACACAAGAATCTTTGTTCTGCTCTGGGCCTTAGTGAACTTGGCATATTGACACTTGCTGCAGGTTCTGCTTAGCGCTCGCAGTGGCTCTCACAGCAGAATGCAACTACCGTTTCCAACTGTAGTCTGAAATAGTGGAGTTGGACTATGGTCGATGTCAGGACGACGTTGATAACTGTGACCAACACATCAGCAACCTAATTCGACTGTCTTCGAATAGCTGCTTAGAAGAGACTGAACTATTAAAATGAGACTGAGGCAAATGTCCACGGAAAGTTAGTTGTGGATAGTGTTGTTTTCTTAGATGGATAGCTGACTGGCCAAGTAAAACCTGTGTATAGTTCAGAGAACATACAAAAATAAAGAGGGAGGAGTTAAACCAGCATCTGCAGCACTGATATTAAAAATACAAGGAAATAGCTCACTGGTTGAACAGGCGAACCTCAAGTGCTTTGGAGTCTATAACTCCAGGGAGGCTTGAAAAATTGAAAATTGCAGCTGTTCCCTCATTAATTGAGGAATTAGGAATTTTAAAGAGGAAACGCAGAAAGGCTGAGAGGAAGTGGCGAAAAGAATAACTTAAATGCTTCCCTCATTACTTGGAAGAACCTGATTTTCTTTAACCAGTTGAAATTCAGGGAAATGAGGGAAACCTATCTTTTGAAGCTTGTCATAATCCCAGAATACTTTTTAAAATCAGTCAGATTTGTTTATTGGCCCTCCCAATGCTAGTCCTGTGGAAACAAGTTTCTGGAATATTTTACCAATAAAATTAATAAAATTGTGGATTACTACGACACTTCTCTATGCCAGTCCATTGTTAATTGCAACATTTCAATCAGCTAATGGAAAACCCGGAGAGCATAGGACACACATTTGTAACAAATATTGGCTGACCCAGATGGGAGTTTGTTTAACTTGAGCTTTGTTTTTTATTTTTTAAATACACTTGTATTCTGGTACAGGATGTTGGGGATTTCAAGGTTGTTTCATTCATTAGAAGTTAAGGCCAGGGGCTACGAGGTCCGACCCACCCGGTGGGACATTGCTCTGGTCTTCCATCATAGTCTCTAAAGGCTGTCTGCTTCTCTCCCTCCTCTACCTCTCCTTTAGTCATGTTTCACTCCCTGAGTTGATCCTCTCCAATGATTAATGGTTTGCCGTTGCACTCATCTCACGGTTTTATCAGTGCCTTCCAAACAGGCACTTCTCTTGACCTCTCCTAGGTTTGTCCCACATGTGTCACATAGCACTTCTGCTAGTCTCAGCAAACCCTCAGCTTCACAACCCTACAGATTGCAAAACAGGTGATTTATAGAGAGAGATATTACCTCCTCTAGCAGATTAGAATTGTTTTAAATCCTTGTGTGTGTGTGAGTGTGTGTGCGCGCGCGCGCCAGCTGTTGCTAGAGGAATTAAGAGAGTTGTTTTTAGATAGTGTATTGAATAGAGCTGGACATAGAGGCTAGGAACTAATGGATTTTTTTTGTGCAATAGCACATCATATTTCTTCTCAGACACATAACCTTGCAATTATTTTAATGATGCACTGTGGGATTGTAAAAAATTATATATATAATTGTGTGGTTTGTTTTGTTCTGTTTAGTTTTTCCTTCCATTTTTGCAGGAAAATAAGATGGAAACGTTTGTTTGATCTGCCCTTATCAGCTGCAGTTTTGAAGTATCTGCTGGGGGATCTAGGTGTCAGTGTTAGCTGGGACTTGTCAGCGAGGCCGGCTCTACGCTGGGGCAAGAGGGGGCGTTGCCCCCTGAAACAAACGTTCTGCCACCTTAAACCAAACTTTTTGAAGTTGTTAAAGAAAATAATAGATTACTCACAAACTGAATATGGATAAGATTTACTACAGTGGCTGAAATATTTGCTGGAAAAGGCACAAATGAGATGACAGGTTATGTCTCGTTTGCTCTGTTCCTCCGTGCTCTGTGCGCGTCTACTCTCCCCCCAGCTAAACATCCAATCACTGTTAGTAGCAAGTGACCCGGTGTCAGGTTTAATAATAATAATAATAATAATACTACATTTTATTTGAAAGCGCCTTTCAGAGCACTCAAGGACACTGTACACAGCAGAGTAGTAAAATCAACATAAAAGCATGCAGTTTACATAATCATTAAAATAAGTATAAGTAAAAAGGTTATTTGGAAAAAGCTGTTTTGAACAAGTGAGTTTTGAGCCTGGATTTAAAGAGAGAAAGAGAAGTGATATTTCTTAAATCAGGAGGTAGGGAATTCCAGAGTCGGGGAGCAGAGCAGCTGTAGGCCCTGCTCCCCATGGTGGCAAGACGGGGGGAGGGAACAGAGAGAGAAAGAGAAGAAGAAGATCTGAGACAGCGAGATGGAATAGTGATCTGAACCAGAGAGATGATGGCAGCTAATTTCTGTCGTCAAAATTAAAGCCACTGTAACTGACAGTGAATTATTTTAATGTTCTTCATTGTATTTGTTAGGAACAGTTTTGTAATTTTCCTTTAATTGCGACTTTGTTTTGAAACTTGCTGGAGCGTAAGTAAAGCACGGGTGCAGCGTGGATTTGGCTGCATCTTGCACCGCCTTCAAGCTGGACTCAAGTTTATAAAGAACCCATGTCAAAGTATTGTGGTTAAGTTGCACCTGCCAAGAGCGTAATTTCTCCTGTTTGGCTACGGCAGGCAACGAGGTGTGTTTAATGTGTCTCTGTTAATTTGAGTTTCCATGAAACCAGGTAAATGGGTATTTATGTTTCTACACTTTTATTTGCTCTGCGCTCAAGTTTCTTCTTTTTATATCATCATGTAATTACAGTGATTTTATTAAAGATTATTTACTTTTGTTACATAAAAGAAAGGGCAATTTGGTGGTCTTGGCCCATGAGAAGTCCATAACAAATAACTTAGATATGGATGAATCTGTAAGAGTTTTTGGAAAGGGGAGCAGGAGACTGTTGTTATAGAGCGGATTGAGGAGAGAGTGGAGCTGTTCAGTTGCAAACAGAGAGTTCAGTTCCTTGCAAAACAAATAAACTTAAAACAAGACAAAATGTGTTTAAATTAAATGACAAAAACAGAGCCTCCCACCCATTTCCTGCCTCCATTGTCACCATGTGCCCCCCTTACATTTCTGTCTGCCCCCTCATATATGCCTTTCTAGAACCGGCCCTGCTAAAACCAGCTGCTGTTTCCTTCTGTGTGTTTTGTTCACCACATCCTCAGAGTGAGCAAGGAGACAGAAATATTTTGTTCCAGATGTCCCCCTAGCTTCTCAGAACAATGCTCTCCTAATACACTTTCAGGGCCGATCGTTCCTACAAGTGTCAGTTTCGATCTACTCTCAGCCTACCTCTGTATTATTATCCTGTCTCTTATTTTCATTTTTTCCTAGAGCAGCTTTTTACATCTCGGTCTTCTACTGAAGACATGGGGCTGTCTGTGCAGCATCCTTACTTTCAAGTAAGGGAATTGCTTTGTGACTATTCAGTGTGTCTCAGGCTGCAGTCTGATATGAAAACAAAGCAGATATTTATGATGGGTTGCATAGAGACTACCTACTTAAAATTTTAATAGATTTCATCTGCCATCTATTATGAAGGCTTCTTTCTTTTCCCTCCTGGGCTCTCTTGAGTCCTCTGATATGCCTTACTTAATCTTTACCCTTCCTAATTTTTCTAGAGGCATATTATATATGTGGTTCCATTGTGACTAATTACTTTGGAGTTGCAACCACCGCAAAGTGCTTTAAGCTCTGTTACTTTATTTTCTGTGTGTTTATGGTTCCCTAATCAAATGCGTTACATTTGAAAATGATTGCTTTCTTTTTCTGCCTCTAGAGTCGGTGATGTTAATAATTAATCAATTTTAACCCTGAACAGAGCATTACTGCAGGCACAGCGCAGGGGGTTTTCCATAGAAAGTATTGTTGCAGTTATATTGTTGGAGAGCTGAGGTTTTGCAGCTCTTCACCTTATTATTATGGCGGCCTTGTCATTGAGGAAAAGATTACGAATTTTTTATTGGAAGGCTTTTAATGATTAATGGATTTTTGCTTGTTACTGTGGATAGTAATTGTATGGGAGAACTTGCATGTTTGTGAAATTGTAAACATTTGAATTTTCCACCCTGATCATTCAGTCAACATACAGACGGAGTGGAATTGGTCTTCTCTCATCCCTGGCAGCAGTTGTCAGTGTGCTGTCCAGACGTGCTCTTTGCCCGAGGCGTTGTAGCCATCTGTCGAATGAGACCGAATCGCTGTCCCTGTCTTTCAAACAGGCAGATATGTATGGGTATATGTGTGTCTGTGTTTCTTTGTGTTCTACAGCTTACACATGTTCATACAAGCTGCTTCCATTTCCTTCTCAACTGGTTTTGAGAATAGGAAGTGGCACGTGCATTGTTGTAGTCCTCAGGTCTGGTTTCCACATTGGCACATTTCCTAACGTGTAGCTGAGAGGCGCAGGCGGCATAGGGCCGCTCACTGTTGGTGTGTAGGCGGCTGAGGACAGCGGGGGGAAGAGTCTGAGAAATGGTGGAAAATAAAATTAATTAGATTATGGAAGAGGGAGAAATTAGTTGTGATGAGTTGGGGTGGGGATGATGAATATTTTTTTGTATGAAAGATACGTGTGCATCCAAGACTTCAGGGTGTGTTGGTTTTATCTTCCCCCAGCTAACTCTGTCCTTCTCTGCTTTTGTTTCTTTCGGGTCCTATTGCTCACTTTATTGCTTTAGTGTACAGTGTCACAACAAGCTGTTTTATTACTTAGTTTCTGTTTCTGCTGTTTTGTGTAATGTACTATATGTTCAAATAATACTAGTGAGATTGTGAGAATTCACACGTCTTGTGCTATTTATGCATCTGGGTATCTCAAGCTGTGGAAAGTGAGAAAAGAAATTGTTAGAAGCCTCAAGTGAGTCAAAGTGCAGACAGGGCTGCAGCCAGTATTTATCAGCACCAAGCAAATATAATAAAAAAATGACATTATAGTGTGCTAAACAGTATTAAGTCTTAGTTGCTCTAAGTGGATATTGATTTGAAGCGTTATGATATCCAGTGTTTGCCTCTATTATCTTGAGGGTTGAAATAGATTTTCATGTATCAGTCAGTCACCAAGGGGTCAGATATTGATTTATGCATCAGCTCTGTTCTGACTTGGGGACAGGATTGACCATTGGGCCATTGTGAATTCAGTGGAAAAATAAGCCTGACCTAATGTATATGTATTCTTTTGCTCTAGTTATTTTCCGGCAGCTACATTTGTTTTGTTTTTTTCCCCCTTTTTTCCTTTTTGTGTGCCTAAGGGTTTAATACAAATTGCCAACATGGTTACAAAACAGTCTCATTACACAACGACAGTATGTTTTAAATATTTTGAACAGTTTTTTCTAAAAGCTGCTTAAAAGCTTCAGGAAACGTACAGCTTACAGAGCACAATATCAAAGCAATGCAGCACAAAATGACTGCAAGAAAAACTGCCTTTATGAAACTTTAATTGGAATATATTATATCACAGTGGTGTTTGGAGTGCAGGCATAAAATCCATAGTGTGGGTTATTGTAATTCTAGTGTCAGCCATGAAGAGAGGAGGTCTAAATGCAAGCGTTACAAAATCTTCTATCTATATTGTCTCCAAAAATACTAGAAATTTTGATAATTTTCTTTGTAAATAACATCAGGATTTAATTTCTCTTTTTCATTCTAATAACAAAAATCCCAAGTAAGTACACTGCCTCATATTATAGTGACCAAAATGGCCATCAGACATAAATATCATCTAAGATCAGTTAAAGGATTTCCTCCCAGCCCAGTTTTTGTTTTTAGTGGTTTGTAAGGAAATTTTAAGCGACTCTCAGGGATTAAAAGACAAAATGGTTATACAATAAGAAGATAAATGGGAGTTCGCTCTTGTCTGCTTTGACTCTTAAGTGCGTATTGTCTGTCGAGATTTACCTTTTGGGTTAGTTTTTGCTTGTTTTTGCTGGAGAATGTCTGCAACATGCTGAGTGAAAGGAGGTGGTGCAGTGTGAATTAATTGTGTTAGCTATAGCACTGATTGGAGTGGTCCAGGCTTAAGCATCAACAGCGGGCCTGTGTTCTCAGCTAGCAGGGACCCACACTGCTGTCTTTGTCCCGCTCCCAGTCCCACCAGGATAGATCACACTTGCTTCAAACACATGCACATCTATTCACATACATCGCAAAATCTTTAATGCCATTGGTGGTAGGTCATTGAAATTAGTTTCATTTTAAACGTAATTAATTTCTAGCTGTAAAATAGTGCTGAGACATTGCATAAAAGTTGATTAAATCAGACAGTTAAATCTTAACAAAACAGCAGGAAGAACCTTTCATTTTCTTTCTTGTGTTGTGTCTAGACTTGTGTGTTTCTTCTTGCTTCACCCAAATGACAAAACTGTAGAGATGGTGTGGGCATGCCAGGAATTCTCACAGAAGCATTAGAGTTATTCCTCTCGTCATGTTTCTTTTCTGGTCAAATGTGGAGGTGGATAGAGCTTTGTCTTTTGTTGTTGTTTTTTTCCTAAGACCTTGTTTCTGCATAAGAAAACTACCACTTGTCAGCCTATGTGTTCCTAGGTTAAGAAGAGAGGAAAAATTAGCTAATGGTTCTGTTTTCTAGGCTTAATCTGCAAATTAGCCCTCAGGACATCTCTATAGCTTGGAGCTAATGACTGCTAGTAAGCCAATCTTTTACTGGAGCCCCCAGAAAAGTTCAACTCTTGGGGCAGTGGCAGGTGGTGGTGCTGCTGTGTGCATTTGAACCATCATCACATTCTCCCTGCCGCGACAAATGTGGCTCTAATAGACTTAAAGGCTATACATACAATGACTGTCCCTCAAGGGAGTCTGTGTTAGTGAAGTTCTGCAGGAATAATTAGTGTTTCCCCTCCATGCTTTGGGGATTACTGTCTCTGTGGTTTATTTAACACCTACTAGTATACAAACTTTAAACCACCTGTTGGCACAGAGGGGGCAGATAGATTTCCCTTAGGATAACAGAGGTAATTGTATTTAATTCCTACTTAACATAAAGCAGCTACCAGGTCATCTGCAAACAAGAGTAGATACCCAATTACAGGCAAACTCATTTAGGTTTTAATTGAGTAGAAAACACAAACCAAATGGGTCCCTATACATAACATGGGTTTTTCTTTCTCTATCAGCTCTTTAACAGCTAAATTAATGAAAGTCAGTGGGTGGCCTGGAGCAACCACACGCTAAACTGGATTGTTTTTGGTGTCTTACATAACCCAGTGGGATTTATGCATTCTGTCCTTTTCTGCAATTAGAAGTTCTTCTTTCTGTGGAGATCTGGGACTTGATTGAAGCTGTTTCTTTTTGTGCTGAGGTATTGTGTGAAGGGACTACATCCAAAAAGTACCATAGTCATTTAGATAATTGTGCTTTAATGCAAAAGTATTAATGACAGCCTAACCTATCTCCATCCCCAAATCTGTGAAGTTAGTCAGTCTCAGAGGGGCTTGTTACCTGACTGCGTGCGTCGAATTTGATGTCACAACACTTTGGCCGGTCGTGCAGCTCTCAATATTTGTAACCTGGTGCATTGTGCGGCTTCTGCTGCAGCTGGGCCGAAGACACGAGCGTACAATTCTGTGAGTTTTTACTACCATTTTAAAGAACTATCAGTACAGATGCCTAAAGTTTTACAGGTTATACACAGGGAGATGTAAGGATCAGGCCTCAGCTTCATCCCCCAGTTAATCCTGCGGGCTTCCTGGTACTGCTTCACCTTGTACTATCTCTGTGTTGGTTCTGCCAGTCACATGGTAGCCCATCAGTAATCAGACAATTTCCTGAGTCTTGCTGGGAGCTTTACAAATTCCCCGCTGCTTTTCCTAGTACTACACATCTTCATGCTAATAAGCCCTACTTCAGCAACACTCACGCAAGCAAGATGAGCTACGCATGCATGCACATTAACAATCTTCATCTTTATATTGTGTGTATGTTTGTGTGAGTTTTTAACATATTAATGTGAGGGTAAACTAAACACTAAATACTAAAGCTGACTGATCTTGTTCAAATGAAAGTGGACACTGGGCACTGGCGGTCCTGTTTCCTCCCCTGTGTTGTTTTTCTCCTCATTTTCTGCCATGACTCAGACACAACCACAACTGCCATGCACATTGCCCAGTTGCTAGGCAGTGGGCAGTATTTATTTTCCCTCAGACTTAACTTTTCTTCATCTGCTGCTTTTCCACCAGCAGTGTGATCCCTTGCTGTATTTTTTTTTTCATATAATTAAAGTATATGCATTAATTTGTTTCTCATTTCATGTCATTGCTTGTACTGAAAAATATCTACTTTTTACAAAGTCTAGCATGTGGGGCAGTTTCAGTATCTGACTGTTTGTGTATTCAGTCACAAGTTATAGGCAACTGTAGAGGGACTCTAGTCAGCGCTGACTCATGAAGTGTTTCCAAGCACTAGTATTGAAATAGCATGTGGAAATGTCTCTGTGTTTATGGATCTGCAGTCTTCTGGACTTCTATAGTCCAAATGAGATATGGTGATACAGTTTAAAGTATGCTATGAGAAAATAACAGGATTAGTAATATCAGTCCAATTATCACAGAAAGTATTTGTATTGTACGGTATCAAAAGCTCCTAGTTATTTGTTAATCAAAGCAGCAGTGGCATCCAAGTATGTGCCAGATATCATTACTCACTTCTGTTAGTAGCTTTAGGTTCACAGGTCAAACTCCAAAGTGCTTGTTTACTACTTTCAGAAGAATCTCTGTGTGTAGGTGTGGTGAGAGAAAGGCAATCTCAGCTCTGGTCAGTTATTATAGGCATATTAGTTTGATGGCCTTTAGGCTAAAAACCACTGCTGTGGCTTAGACAACTTCAATAAAACAAGAAAGTCTATGACAGCAAATATGATTTATTTAAGGTTGAGTATTTGATCTGAATTCTGAGAACAATAATCAATTACAATGTCGTAAACACCCCTCTTTTTGTATGTAATCTACCTGCGTCATTGTTATTTGAAACGGGGAATCGGCATGTAGTTTTTAGTTTACACTTATTACTCTGTTTTATTTGCTGTTTTATTTACTGTTATATTGTTTTATATTTCTATTTTCTGTGTTGTAAAGCACTTTGTGATTTTTATCTGTGAAAAGCGCTATATAAATAAATTTTACTTACTTACTTACACTTAAATCAAAGAGAGCCAGAGAGAGTGAGACTTCCTTCTCTTTTTTGATAACATGTCACGGAGACTGTTGCATCACGAATGCTCCATCATGGTGTGAATTGCAAGTTGCCTCATAACCATGAGGATAATGTAAATTTGAGAATGTCGCAATATCCTGCTGAACAGCAGCACTATGTCACCTTTTGTCCACTCAGACACTGCTGTGGGTTTTGGTCATACAAGTAATCATAGTAAACACTGTACACAAAGTGACTTTAGTCAACCCAAATCTTTGGATGTTTGTGTAAACTGTTTTTATTGAAAGGCGAACTGCATGTGATCTATTAGTGTCTTCACGTGTGTACCATGGAGGAGTAGGAGCTGACAGCTGTCTGTGGAAAATATCTTGGCCCATTCCTACCCTGAGGCTTGACTGTGCGTGCTGCATGCTGCGTAGCAGTGTATTTTGAGGGTCATCCCATAAAGACTTTACCCGAGGCGAGTACGAGCAGAGAGTGCACTGACAGGCACCCCTGGGCGTACGTCTGCATGTAGTGTTAGACTCCTTGTGGCAGATGAGCTCTCTCTGGTCGCCTCAGGCTGCTAGAATAAACATAGTAGAGGATAAGAAAAGCCTATATCCTGTCAGTGCAAGACAAATGTTAACTACGATAAAAGTAGTTTCTTGAGAGTGGCTGTGATGTGTCTGCTGTGAAATTAACAGATCCCTGCATTGCCTTGTGAATTCAGACTGTAAAACTGACTTATAGACGCAGAATACTCATAGGGATACAGTGAGTTAGAAAAGAAGACTGGCCGATGATACAAATGAGAGGCAGAAGCCAAAGCTGTGAGGTGAAGGGCCAGGGGATAAGACAAGGGTCCAGATGTGAGCCAGCCTTACTGGTTGCCTGTTTACATTTCTCAGCTAACAGGAGCATATTTTTAACCTCTGCCTGTTTTTGTTCTCTCTGCAGGTGCTGGGGAGTCGGGGAAGAGCACCATTGTGAAGCAGATGAAGTGAGTGACTGCTTATTGTTTTGCTTTTCCTCCCATCATGAATGCCAATTATGTTTTAAGCATAAGTGATTCTATAAGGAATGTATAAATGTGCTATTGATGTTGTTAAACTATTCATTTTAAGTACATCTTCATCCACCTGTTTTTATGCACGTCTTTTATTTTGTGCAAACAAATTAGTGGAAGTAAATAAAATAAAAATAAAAACATTACATATTTCTTTTATGCTTGGCTTAAGGCTGCATTATTAGAAGATGAATAAGACAAATTGCTGCTTTGTGCCAATATAAAACAGTAATATTTGGCCTGTGTGGTTCAATAAAGAGGCTATAAGCTTCTTCGGTATGACACATTAATATTACTATTATTTCTTTTTTTAAATCTATATATTCTGTATATTCATTTTACTTCTTTATTCACCGGACATAAGCTACTCACTGTGCTCTGTGTTAACAGTGTACATTTAAAGCAGAAAGTATAAGGAACTGTATACTGTAGCTAATATACACAGAATATTTATATTCTGTTATCACAAAAGTGATAATTTTATATTGTGCAGGCCAGATGGTTGCTTCATAACCGGAAACCGTCAGACAAACTAATAAGGATGCAAGGATTTTTTTTAGAAGTTTTGTAGAAATAATTGCAACAGATGTGGTGAATGTATGAGAAGCTATTCATAAAAGCACTAATACGGTTTCTCTTGTGTATTTATAGGCTTTGATTACTCTGTACTCATAAATGAAGCTGCTGGTGTGTTATCTGATTCTCACTCTCATCAGTCTCTGAAACCCTCCTTACTCGCTCTTACACTGATATCAACCATTTATTTCCGTGCACAATTGCATAAAATAAGCATCCAGTCATGCATGTTACGTAGATTTTCTTCACTTGCTTCAGGTTATTAAGCACTCATATAGATCTTGAAAACCTGCTCACAGGCACATTAATATGCTTGATGTGTGTTTGTTTTTTTTGTTTTTTTTTATGCATCATTAGCATCAGTCCAAAAGTAATTCTAAAAAAGGAGCGATTCAGCATTTTTGTCTTCCTTTGTTAGGGTGCAAAATAGATGTAATAATTGGTGTGTGGAATGTTTTCATTAATAATACTGAGAAAAGAGAATTTTTGTTGTAAAAATGTGTGAGACTCCCGGGGGGCTGCAGCATTACTGAGGGGGTTTCTTG
>VUQR01010534.1:11555-23552 GCA_015108515.1 Hemichromis elongatus | reverse complement strand
GAGGGGGTTTCTTTTAATGTAGTTTTGAAAATATTAAAGTACAATAAATAAATTCTACTTGTAGACATCCAGGTTGGGACAACCTACGCTTGCAAAAAATGTGACAGTTCCAAGAAAATTACAACATGAGTTGATTTCAGTTTTTTGAGTTCTTAAAAAAAATTCCCTCTGGTCCACATTACATACAGGCCCATTATACCCACCGGTGTCACCCTCGTAGAAGTTGGTGCAACCCAGAAGTGATGCCACATCTACTGGTGAAAGCCACGCTGATTCTGCATCTCTAACTTTTTGTAACCTTGCACAGATCGTTTTTGGGGTTTTTTGTTTTTGTTTTGTGTTTTTAATTACTGTTTTAGTAATATATCGCCTCAGAGATTCCCAGATTGTACAGAGAGAAATGCTGCAACAGCTCAAAAAGATGAAAAAAAAAACCCTTAAAAACTTAACAAAAAACCCTTTGTTAATAAAATATGACTGTACCTACGCCCTCAGTGCCGCTACAGATGGTGATGTGGGGATGTCACTCTTTTGTACATGACACCACAGACCAATGCGGTGATCATTATAGACCCTGAAACAGCAGTCATAAAATGTGTTAAATGAAATAAAAGCAACAAGAATGATATAGTTAAAAAAAAACTAAACTAAATACTAAAACTACATGTGACAAAACATTTTAGTTAACCAAAATAAAAATAAAAACTGGACAAAAAATTGTTTATTTTACATCAGTTAACTTTCCAAGTTCAAAAAATACTTTCAGTTAGTTTCAGAGTGGAAATATCATTAGTTTTAGTATTTGTTAGTTTGGTAAAAATGTTATTAGACTTTGGATGTCTGCAATACTGAGTCGGCTGCTTTCATGACGTTCTGTGTTTTTACTGTAAAACACAAATCTTGCCTTTGGCACATGGCCTCCATACAGTGAAATATAATATATGTATAAGTGTTTTTGTAATAAACTGAAACTAATACTTAAACTAATAAAAACAGAATAAAAAAAACATATTCCAACAATAAAAACTAAACTGAAATATGAAAATCCACTTAATCTTCTAATCTCCAAAGGTTGATTCTGTTTGTCTGGACATAGCGTTTTCAGTGGGAGAAACATTTCATCACTCATCCAAGTGACTTCTTCATTCAGTCATTCTACGTCCAGATGAACAGAATCAGCCTTTGGAGATCTACTTACCTGGATGATTGAGAATGCATCAAGACGTAATCTTCTAATAATCAGTAATATCAAACATGTTGTTGTATTTTGATGGGTCATGTTCGAGTACTTTTTGTTGACATATAAATAAAATCTTGAGGTTTTGCAGACATGTGATCGCTAACCACGTGACGTTAACTTGACACTGTAGTGAATAAGCTCTCGGTCATATGCCCTAAAGAACGGTGAGCAATCGCCAGTCATGAGGGAAAACTGAGTATTCCAGTAAGGTTGAGAGTGAGTGACCATCTAACACTAATGCAGTCCTGAGCAAAAGTTTAGGACCACTTGAAAAATGGCAAAAAAATAAATCCTATTTTGCATGGTTGGATTTTAACAATGTTACCAGTAGAGCAACAAGAAGAAATGGAAGTGAGACAAAACAATTTTTTGAGCATGCAATTTATACATACATAAATTACAACATACAACAACATTTAAACTGAAACAGACTGTTTTACAGCTAATCATGAGTTTAGGACCACACTTCCAAAAAAAACCCCATAAAGAACCCAAAACAGAAATCAAATTTCCAAACATTGTCTCGGTAATGAGAAGCTCCACTGTTATCATTGATTACTTAAAAAATTAGTTGTGGCATGATGCATGCGTTTCCATGAGGTGAGTGGGAACAGTGTGGGAAAGAGGTGAAGACGGCCACATGAAGGGCGTCCTGAGGGCATTGTGTACTGTAGCATTGTCCTGTTGAAAAACCCAGTTGTTACCACACAGACGAGGGCCTCAGTCATGAGGGATGCTCTCTGCAACATCTGGACATAGCCAGCGGCCGTTTGACACCCCTTCACCTCTAGAAGCTCCATTATTCCACTGAATGAAAAAGCACTCCAGACCATTGTGGCATTGCCATTTTTCAAATGGTCTTAAACTTTTGATCGGAACTGTGTTTTGGTGCTGTGTATTATGGACGGACTTGTCTAGAAACGCAGGCCGGCTACTCTCAGAGCTGTAATGCAAAGTGGAAATGGAGATCGATTCAAATCGACCTTCAAACTGAAAGTTGCATACTTTAAAACATAGTTGCTGCAGAACAGCTTTTGCTTTGAAGGTGCAGGATATTCTTTGCAACTAATTTCACCTAGCAAGAGCCAGAAAAGTTCAGTAACCACTTCCAACCAGCTAGGGAATTCATTTTTCCTTAGCAACTGGCAGTTGCATTATGTCCAGTGTGGCGGAAAACTCAAGCAATGTGCGCCTGACAACACACGAGAAACCTCCATCGGTTTTGAGTTTGCCGTATGAACAGTTTTGTGCCAAATATCATGTTCCCGATGCTCTGAGTTGTAAAGGCTTTAATGACAAGTTTTTTTTTGCCTTACAAGACTGTCACTTAGACCCAATTCTCTAAAATCATTTAGTGTGAAAGGAAGCCACCCATGAGCTTTCAGCAATTTTGGCTGCACCTCACATTGCTTCACAGTGGGTTCTCTTGCATTTTAATGAGGTCCTATTCAGCACATCACACAACCACTGAACATCCTGGCTGAGGCAGGCTGGGGAAGATAGTTCTGTTTGGTTTCCAGCCCAAAGGATTCTGTCTTTTCAAACACATGCTTTTTTCCCCCTCACTACAGTTGTATCTACACAACTCAAAAAGCAAGTAAATATTTGCTCTAGTCTCTTGTAACTGAATGACACAAAACACCTGAATGTTCCTAGTAGGTCAGACCAGCAGCATCACATTCAGATCTGTGTTTTCAATTAATTTCATTAGACATACATTACTATTGTTTTAATGGGTTCTTTTTTAGGTGTCTGCAACAGTACTTTTCATTATTTTATAGCAGTATTCAGCTTTGTGAATAATTGCTAACTTTATTTTTTTTTTAACATAAAGCAAACTCGTACATAATTTATCTGAATCACCATCCTTCCCTCTTTTCTCCAGGATTATTCACGAGGATGGATACTCAGAAGATGAGTGTAGGCAGTACAGAGCAGTCGTCTACAGCAACACAATCCAGTCCATTATGGCCATCATCAAAGCCATGGCCAACCTCAAGGTTGACTATGAGGAGTCTGCTCGAGCGGTATGTCTTTAAAATACAGAACTTTTCACCATTGGGGCAATATGTGTGACATGATATTAGTGATGCAAAAATTTTAAGATTTTGTGGCTTTTTTCATAAATCAGTGGAAACTTCTGAGCTTTAGACTTTTAAACTTTGCTCAGTGTACTTGTTGTAATATAATGAATATTAAATATACATTAAAATGCAGACAAAGGGTTGAAGTGCTCCAATGCTCGTATGTAATTTTAATTTTGCCATTCAAGGTTATACTAAACCTGCAGGATAGTAAAGTGCAATTAAGCTTTAGCACGCAATTCAGTGATATCATCTTGACTAATCGCTACAAAATTCTCCTCTCTGCCTTCTTCATAACCCTTCATATCTTGCCCTGAGGATTTAAGGATTTGAGGCAGCAGAAATTATGCAGATCAAGAATTTCTCTTTAAGTGCTGTGTGATCTATTCTATTCATAAATGAACCCTGGGCAGCAGATATTGAAGGTGGAAGCCTGCAGTGTCAGAGTACCACCCATAGAAAGATTACAGAAATAAAGTCAATCTTTACTCAAGACAACATGAAACAAAGTCATTTGTTCTACCGAGCAAACATTGCTCATGTGATCCTTGTCTCATATTCCACCCTATCTTAGATTCATGCAGGCTGTGAAACACTGATTCTTTTTGTTACTTGAATAATCCTTGATTTGCAGTTTCTAAACACATTTGATACGTTTTTCCAAATTTCACCCTCTTGGGTGACCTTTATTTCAGTGTAGCTGTACAAACAGGTAGTGTGTGGAAACTTTCATACTGCCTGTTGTGTGTCACAATTGGCTCTGCCAAGGTACTAAGCGCTGCATGACAGGTTCTGCCGGACAGAGTGCGGTATTAAAAAGTAATTTTTAAGTTAAGCATTCCCCCATTGTGTTGAGCTGCAAAGAGCTTTTAAGGATCCTGTGTCTTTCAATCATTTCAGTCAAAAAGAAAAAAAACCTGCTATATTCTACACTTGTTTTGTACATGCCCATATAAGTGTGTATGAAACGTACTGGTACAGGATCAGTTAAGGCCGTTTAAGACAAATACTCCCTTTATCAATCAGATTATTCGTAGTCACATTAACACTGAGGCATTCAGAACTCTTTTGCATGTCTGTGTGTTGCTGAGCTCACTAAAAAACATACTTGTTTTGAATCATCACTGAGGGATTTGAGTTTTCACAATCCAGAATATTGTTTACCTCCCGTAAGCTTGACTGCGAGGGGGAGGGGTGAGCTGCAGGACAGTGACACAGAGGACAGAGCGAGAGAGAGAGAGAGAGAGAGAGTTGAAGCATTGCACGTACTTTTACCATCACTTTGTGGTTATGCCTGGATGAAGCCGTGAGAATCATTAACCTGAGCCAGTTGATTGACTTGTTTGAAGGTCGTACAGTTACAGGAAATTCAAGTTACGCAATGTGGAAAGAAAAAGAAGTTATCCGGTTATGAAACCAGAAGTGTGTAGGGGTTGTAGTTTGTGCTATCTTTAATTAATGCCGATCAAGATATGAGTCTTTAAAAAGAAAAATTGCCATAAGCACACACAGGATACGTGGAATATCAGCAGGTTTGTTTGTTTTTGCTGTGGCAGTGGCATATAACCATTTACCAAATTTAATAACTGATTTTAATTCTGAATATCAGTAACCCAGGGAATCTGGGCTGTACGCTTTAATAAACACAAGTTTTATGGTTGTATTGTTATAATATTTTTTTCTGATTTCGCCCAAACTAATGAAGTGAGTATCTTATATTTTGTAATTTTAAAATGTATTCTGAGCCACGATTATTGTTCCACGCAAAAGACAAATACAATGGAAGCCATGTGAAAGCAAAGTCCTGCAGTGTTAGATTTATCACTTTGTTCCCTAATGATAAAAAAAATAAGAATGAATATATTTTTCTATATTGATGTGAATGTTTTTTTGTTTTTTGTGCTAGGACGATGCTCGCCAACTTTTTGCGCTTTCAGGAGCAGCAGAGGAGCAGGGCACCCTGCCAGAGGACCTGTCCAACATCATCCGACGACTGTGGGCTGATGGCGGTGTCCAGAGCTGCTTCACACGGGCCCGAGAGTACCAGCTAAATGACTCTGCGGCCTAGTAAGTGCCTCACTAACCTGGGAGTGGAAAGAATAGGAAGACATTTGTGGGAGTATCTGGCATCGTAAGGTGTTTAAAATACTTACGAATGAATGAATCCATTCCTTAATCTGGATTTAGAGCTAAAGTTTAAAATTACTGCGATCAGTAGAATAATCCCCAATATCCCAACTTTTTGTTACTTTTGCTCTACCTGTATTTTTTATTTATTTTGTTTTGCTTTTCGAGTTTGGCCTTTCTTGTATGCTAGATTCCTCTTTGTTATGGTGCTTTTTAATCTTGTCCTACATTTCTGTAGTTCATCACATCAAACTTTGACAAAGCTTGCACAGGGAGCAGTAATAGATATTAATATCGAAGACATCGGTGTTTAATTTTTATCAGTGGCTTTGCCTAATACGGACAACGGAGTCGAGCTCAGTCTCTCTGCAGGTCTTAATTAGCTCAATGACCCTTATCTGTTAAGTGCCCCATTTGTTGGCTGCATTGCTCTAATCTACTGGTGTAATAATGGAAAGAGAACGAGGTAACTGCGAGACGCTACTGGTGAGAGGTGGTTATCACGCCGACCCTCGGGGAGACTTGGGGGATAGAGAGCATTGTTAACCACTATATCCCTACAAGCCTCAGCAGCAATTAACATGACTGATTTCTGTTTAAATAGAAACCCTTTGATAATGACACTTTGATTGATGACACTGTGTGGTTTCAGTGTAGCGCTAAGTGCTTCAAGGTGATATTAACATCCAGGGAGAATAATGTTGTTCCATGTTTGTGTTGGCCTGTATAATCATAACATCTCTGTCTTGTATTCACTGCCCTTGTTAAAGCTGAGGGGACCCTGAAACATACTGCTAACACAGCCTCACATTTAGCACCTGTGAGAGTGGACACTACAGTGTTTCATCATTGCTTTTATAGAGAGCAGAGTGAGTAGGTTGAGGACCAAATGAGTCTGGCACTAGACCATAATCCATATCTGAGCACCTGCTGAGAGGGCGAGAAAGAAAAGGGGGCGATAAAGAGAATGACACAGCTCACATCTACTCTTCTATGACACCCTGGATCTTTCTCCTTCTTCTTTTCTCCTCCTTTTTTTAAGGAGGTTTACCCTTTTAGAAAGTTTATTACTTTCTCTGATCCACGTCTATAAGCATAAGCTATGTCAGTATTGATCTATCACATATATTTCACTCTTTGAGTAAAAATGCTTGGCATATTTTAGAAATGTTGTCCCTACATAGTTTTCTCAGTAGAAGAGCTCCAGTTTCATTATTTACAATATTCTGAACTGTCAACATCAGCTTCAAGAATCAAGTAACAGTGGCTCTCATGAAACTGTTTTTTCTTTGTGCTTTTATTGTTATGAGTGCAGCAATATTTCTAGTCTGCTACTCTACAGATCTACTGTAGCCTTGTGCCAAGAGTCTTAAACTTCTTTGTAATAAATGTGACAATATTAAGCCATCAAACTTCCCCAAAAAACAACTGTAGTTGAGAACCAAATTCTATGAATGGTTTGACCATTATGTTTATAAATCCTGTACAAACACTCTTAAATCTGATGTATGGACTACAAAAGCAGCCTAAACCACTCTCTGGGCCGAGTGGGATTATGATTACACTGTCAGACATGCGGAATGAGTAGTGGTGTGAAGGCTCTCAGTTATTTACACTTGAGAAGTTCCAACACTTAGACAGTAACTGTTTTATAAATGCAGCTAAATGCTGCATTAGAAGATGGACAGATTACATGTTTGTCCTGTGGTGCTTTCTGTGGAGTTTATGAGATAAGATGAGATGAGATAAACTAAAGACACTGCCCCTTTGTGCTCGTGTCTGTTCAAAGACTAACATCTCGGTGTCTCAGCAGAATTTTGTGTTTGAGCTGCTGATCCTACATCATTATTTTATGATTGCTGAATGTTTGATGAGAGAAACACTTTAGCTTTTACTAACCCGAGGATGCGACTGTCATTTTAAAGAAATCTTCAAACATTATTTGTAAAGATTTTCTGTTGGCTTACAGCAATTTTGTGTATGTTACATTTAAGATGCTATTAATTGATACCCATAAAAAAAATGTACTTGTCTGTATTTAAAATTTAAGTTAGGAAAAGCCCATTAAGTCCACTTTAAATATTCATGACTGTATTTTTTTAAACGTGATTGGGTAGATAGAAACTGTAAAGGACAAGCAGACTTGTGGTGTTCTCTGACAGGATGTCAACACGTGTAATACGATCATAAATTCGTCTGTGTTTAGACAGCAATGTGCTGCCGGTGCTGTTACTGCCAGCATGAGACATGTCTCACGTCTGTCTCCAGGAACAGATGGGGCTTTGAACCAGAAAGAACATTCTCTCACATCTTACCTCAACAAAGTATCTCAAGATAAAACACTCTTTGTTAGGTTAGAGGACGATGCTCCAAGGTTGATAAATAGTAATGTGTTTGAATCCTTCCATCAGCTACCTTAATGACCTGGAGAGGATAGCCAAGCCAGACTACATCCCCACACAGCAAGATGTGCTGCGGACTCGAGTCAAGACCACAGGCATTGTGGAAACACATTTCACCTTCAAGGACCTGCACTTCAAGTAAGGCTTCTTTTACTGTTTTCTTGGCTCTTTAAGCTAATTTTATGAAACAAAATTTTAAATTGACAAAAGATACATTAGGCTATAACCTGTACTCTTTTTCCCCAACTGTTTAAACAACAAAAATGAATAATTGTTTAAGCATGCGAACTAAAAGACATGAATTTGAAGCATCAAGAATTTTACATTTAGCTAATAATACTGTTAATCATAGAGCATGAGATGCAACATCTTTACATTTTACCGCTCAGCTATAAAAGCATGACGGGGTTTGTCGTCAAACCGCTGGGCGGGCGGGCGGTGTGGATATGCAAGTTTGTAAATGTGATAATTCAAAAATGAGGCAGTGTAGAAGATTGAAATTGATACCATAGGTGTAGCTGCTAAAAATCAGATGAGTTCGAATCCTGGTGACCTTGACCTCGAGGTCAAGTTTTAGAATAATCCTGTGTAGAGGTCCATACAGTCTTGGAGGACTGTTTTCAGCTGCTATTTAATTATTTAGCTGTTTCAGTTGTTATATTGCAAATGAGGTGACTCTTTATCATTGAGGAACAATACAGACTTAAGTCAAGTAAGTCAGGTTATGATTTTTATGTACATGACCTCAAAGCTTATGGGACCCACTGTTTCTAGTGACTTTTTGAATACTGTCAAAGCAGCCAAGAAAGTGTGTTTATGGGCTTATGTATCATGATTTTATATTTGCACTGTGACTGTTGTGACTTCTTTGCAGCACACAATGTTGCCTCTTTACTGAAAGTCATAAAATTCTCAGAAAGGAAAACCTTTTTTTTTTTTCTTTCCAGTTTTCAGAGCAGTTGCTGAGGCCATTATTATTAGTATTATTTTAACCTTTAACATCTCATGCTGCTCGTTACTGTACTGTATCGTCACATGTTTACATATAATTCATACAGTGAAAAAAGAGGGGGAAACCTTCAGTGATGAGCAGAAAGATCGATATCAGTAATTGCGAGTAAACTGTGGGAAACGTGGGATTTTAGTGACTAAATAGTTGCCATTACAGGATTTATACACATTAGTAAAATATTGTATTAAGGGAATGCAAACTGCTTCTATTTTTGGAAAATTTGAACACTGAATTCTAGCCATGCTTCTCAGAAATGTTATTGTTTGTGATTATTGCTAATGGTGTATCCCTAGACGTTATACTTCCTAGATGATGCGCACAGTAGTCATCACTAAAACTTTCGAAACGACAGGGGAAAGTATTTGTAAAATATTCAACACTCAGAGTTTACTGAAAATAAGCGTATCAGTGTGCGGCTCCCGTGTGTAAGGCGCCACACTCATGTCTCGGTATATAAAGTAATTCTTTGTAAAGGACAACCAAATCCACGCAGACGTGTTTATCCAATGCAGTCTCTTTCATGCTGGAGTGTATGATATATTTGAATTACGTAAGCAGTGCTGTGGGTGAGCACACTGGTGGGGTAAACAGTGTAAAGTGTGTCACTGTTATAAGATCCCTGCTTCAGTCAGCCCAAAGCTGAAGAGCCAAAGTGCTGCTGTAGTGAATTAAATTCTGCAAAGTGAAAACTGCTCAGCAGGAAGAATACTGTCATAATATAAGCATTGCTTTAAGATGTCACAAATGGTTAACTATATCTTCTGTGAACCTGAAAAGAAAGAATATTCAGTCTGGCAGTTGAGATGAGCATCCTCGCTCGTGCATCCAAGTCCTCTCCATCTTCATGAATAAATTATACATAATCTTAGTGAGAAACCTTCCGTACCATGCCTCAGCTTTAAGTCTTCTTGTTACCGCTGCAGCTGCACTGTGCTGAAATGCCTTCAGGAGGCAGGGAAATACAGAGGCCTGTGCAGCAAACACCCCATCCTGAAGGAAGGAAGAAGTGGGAAACTTGGTCGAGAGACCTTAAAATGATTTCTTTATTGCTGAGGCCCATCCATCTCATAAGAACATGTTTACACTGCGTGTGTTTGTACAGGATGTTTGATGTTGGAGGCCAGCGATCAGAAAGGAAGAAGTGGATCCACTGCTTTGAGGGAGTCACAGCCATCATCTTCTGTGTAGCCATGAGTGCTTATGATCTGGTCCTGGCTGAGGATGAGGAGATGGTGAGTAAACACTTAAAAACAGTTGCTGAACTTCACATTGAAGTCCAGTCGCGAGAAAATGAAAAGAATTGGAAAGAAGGCCGAGGTTTCAGTGAACTAATTTCCTTTGTGTGGTCTCGTAGCTTTTTCTAATGATCTCTTTATCTCCGCATTTGTGCCCGGCCCACCCAGAACCGCATGCATGAAAGCATGAAGCTGTTTGACTCCATCTGCAACAACAAGTGGTTCACAGAGACGTCCATCATCCTGTTCCTCAACAAGAAGGATCTGTTTCAGGAGAAGATTGCTCACAGCCCTTTGACCATCTGCTTCCCTGAGTACTCTGGTATGTGTGACTGCCTCAATACAAACACAATGATAAACACATTTATCAGTGTGTTTATTCTTTACAGCAAACTCAGCGATAATGTTGCTACTGTTTAAAATCATTCTGCAGTTGTGAGACTTGCACTTGTTTTCACTTGCCAAGCTGTGCTTTTCATGAAATCACAAAACAAAATCTAGTTTGTGCTTCTTGTGCAATATCATTCCATTCATGTGTCAGAAATGAGCAACTTTATAGTTCCCTGACATGCTTCTTTTTTTTTTTTTTTTAATAAAAAGCTGAAGGTGTTTTTACAACACTTTTCCAAAATCTTCTTTAAACCTTCTGGATGCTAATTTTACTCCCCTCCTCCCTACTTGCTTTCCACTATGCCAGAAATGACCGTACTGTTTTTGCTTCGAGAAGGGCGCACTCATTTTTTACGAAAATATAAAATTAATGTTGGTACATTGTAAGCAAATGCACTCCAACTGTCCTTCCTGCTGCGTGCTCTAATCCTTCACCTGAGTACTCTTTAGAAGCAGACAGTGAACTCTCGTCTGCTACATGTGAGAAAGTAGAAGTGCTTCTTTCACCTAAATGTAACAGCCTATCTATGCATAAAGGTGCAAGTTGAACTGCACACTTACAATGCAGGATAAGGAAATAATAATACTTGATTTGTAGGAATTGCTGGAAGGGAGTTGATTTGGATGAATACCAAGTGAAACAGTCTCTCCCTGTCAGCAAAACGATTTGACTTCTTTTTCACACTGAAACTTTTCTCAGGCCCCAACACGTATGAGGAGGCCCAGGCTTACATCCAGACCAAATTTGAGGATCTGAACAAGAAGAAGGACACCAAGGAAATCTACACCCACTTCACCTGCGCCACTGACACCAAGAACGTGCAGTTTGTGTTTGATGCCGTCACTGATGTCATCATCAAGAACAACCTGAAGGACTGCGGCCTCTTCTGAAAAATCAGTCTGAGAGTCGAGGTGAGTCAGAAGATGAAAGGACTTGAAGTCACTGAGACCCATATGGATTTATAAACCAAACTGACTGAGATGTTTTTGTTTGTTTTCTGTGTTTCTCTTAGATTACTTGAACCGCTCTGACCATAGCGATGGGGGATTATACACGGATCATGAATGACTGCACTGGCCAACCACGATTTATGCTTTGATCTGCTTTTTATAAAGACACCTAAGAGACTGAAAACCCGACGAGCCTTGCAGATTTTCAACAATTGCTGATCCAGTTGCTCGTGTTATTAACTCTTTGGGCTATGACCACAAAAATCAACATCTATTGTATTTTTGTTCTTTATTTTCAATTACTAGAGGAGGGAAATGTTTTTTTTATATATATATATAAATGCATTCAATTTACTTTTAGAGATTCCAATGTGCAAATTATTAACCTTTTAATCACATGATGCTTATTTTTTAAGAGCTGAAGCACAGGCATGGAGTTGAAATATGATTCATAAAAAAGAAACTGCTTTTTTTTTTTAATAATGTTTACATCAGTTCATCATTCATAGCAAAAAGTATATATTCTGCATGACTCAACTTGGCAAATATTAGCTCT
>VUQR01010534.1:0-11535 GCA_015108515.1 Hemichromis elongatus | reverse complement strand
AAAAAAAAAAAAAAAAAAAAAAAAAAAAAAAAAAAAAAAAAAAAAAAAAAAAAAAAAAAAAAAAAAAAAAAAAAAAAAAAAAAAAAAAAAAAAAAAAAAAGGAAAAAAAATTAAAAAGCTAAAAAAGAAAAAATGGCTTCACCTGCTGGGGGGGTGGGGGGTTGTGGCTAAATTCTAAACAATATTTAAAGTATGTGTGTACCTAACATTCTTTCACTTTTATAGTATCATTTCCATGTCTGTTGCAGTATATTTGTGCCTTGACTTCTGTTTACAACCATTTCTTAGAAATGCTTTCAGAACTGTTTGACCTACTGTGCTCCGCTGCCTAGGATCTCTGAGTAGTTTTGTGATTGTTAATGAGAGACGAAAATCTAATTCCGTAAAGAAGTTAGTGTTTTTGGTAAATAATAAAATGCTTTAAAATTCCTATATGATTTAATTTAAATAAAAGTAGACATCACCAGACTCGGTATATTGGGGTTTTCTGTCTGTTGTGTTACATTAATATTGCTGCCAGTTCAGATTGAGTTCACGTTACTGGTGATAACTGAATAAAATGTTCACTGAGAGCTTTGATGCTATACTTTTTTGTAAATTTGTACTGATGATGGTTTTATATGAGAAAAATAACTGAAGGGTTGTTTAAATACCACGGTCAGACGCTAAGCAGGTTTTGATTAGATGGTTTCAGCCACGGAGGAAGAACTAAACTCCAGTAATACACATCTTTGTACTCATCAATGTCAATTGGACATGGTAAAAGCAAAGAATGCTCTTGGCCTTAAATTCTCCACAGATGACGGACTTTAGCATTAGCACAACTGATCAAAAGCTGCCAAATGTAGTAAACTGTAACACAGCCACAGAACTGTGCAAAAATCTTGAATTACCTCTCTTTGTTTTGCTTCCAAGTCGACTGACTTGTAATTTTTTTTTACAGTGCTTTTGATTAAATGGCTCTCTAGATTTTGGGGCTTTTTGAAGATCTTTCAAAGGTTAATTTGCACATTAGGCTTTTTTGTTTGTTTGTTAGTTTTAGCTGACTAATTTTCAGAGGTTTTTTTAACACTGACCAATGAATTATTCGAGCAGTAAATCCAAGGTATCAATCTTGTCAAAATCTTGACGCAATTATGAACAGAGGAAAGTGCCATCAGATTTAAAACCTCTGTGCAATATCACCCAGAAAGTGTTGGACTGGGAATGGCTTCATTTTTCAGCATGACAACATCCCAAATCTGGTCAAATCCTACCTGGATAGAAAATACATGTAACTATTGGTTATGGACTTCAACATCTCCAAACCAGTGTGTGCTCATCTTGACAAAGAACAGAACAGAAGCAGCCAACATCTAAAAAAGCTTTGAATGTCCTTCAAATAGCCTGCAGAACTTTTCCTGAAGACTACTTACAGAAATTGCAAGAAAGCTTGACTAAGAGAGTTCAGGCTGTTGAAAAATAATGTGGTTAAAACAAAGAATGATTTTTAAGCTTGTTGGAAGATGGACTGATGTTCTGTATTTATAGGTTTCCAATTGCAATAATCACTGCACCTGTTTCCCAAACAAAATACAAAGACAAGGGGTTCAGTACTTATGCACATTAATGTGTACAACAGTATCTGTTTACCAGTATTTCCTATCATAAGCTGCTCCTTATATTAGACCAAAAAGGGTAAAGGAGTGCTGCAGTAACCCTTTAAAGCCTGAACCTTGAAATAACTTCCAGAAAGTTTTTTTTTTTTTAATGAAAAATTTATTGAAGCATCTGACAAATTTACATTTTTATTTCCATGACTTTTTATTTTTATCATATTTGCTAGATCTGCCATTAAAAAAAAAAGCTTAACAAGGTATTGTGCTATTTATTTAGATTTTTCATCATCTCACTGATGATGTAGAAGTCTGGAAAACTCACAAAAAACTCATATTTGTGTTTTAAATATGAAACACAAGGCATTGCCAGGTGAAACACAAGTGTTAAAAAGCATGTTTTGCTTATGCTTGATGTTTCTTTTCATTTACAAGAGAAAAAGTCTTGATTTGAAAGTAAAAGACCTGCTATATACAACCTTTTACTACTTCAATAATGTTTCCTGTTTAATGCAGGAGGCATGTACAGATTTTAAAAACACTGAGGCTGCCATCTGGTGGACACATGCATAGAAATAATAGCTAATCAACAAATAGTTATACACTATTCAACTTTCTTGGTCAGTCTCTAACAAAATTATCACTATCAAAAGCATTTAACACTGGTAGGAAGCAGAAAATGCCTTGTTGTGTTTATATTATTGCATTAGCTAAATATACAATTTGTATATTGTAGCTTCTGCATGGGAAACTATAGAAGTAGATGAGACTCTGTGTTGGAGAAAATGATTACATTTTACTTTGTAGGACTAGAGAAATGTGTTGTCTTAAAAACCACACAGTTAAATGCTATTTATTGAAATTGACTTAGATTTTGTGATTAGCAAACATCAGCTGCAACATTCTGTTTACCTGGACATGAAAATGTCTGAGGTATTGTTATTGATGAGATTGATAAGGTGGGGATAGAAAACAGCAAGAAGTTCACATTAATTTCGAGCATGCTAGTAATACAGTCCTTCAGGATCTGATCTGTTCCTTCAGGAGGAAGCTGTGTCAAAGCTTATTAGACCTTTTAAGGCCTATAAAGCATATATATCATAATACTGACACTCATAATGCTATATTTGCATATCTCTATTGTTGTAGGTTTAGTGAAGGAACATATATCACTGACAGAGGTGGTAATGTAAGAATGCTTGTTAGCAGAATGCAGAAAAATCAACATGACACTTTTGTACTCATCAAGCCAGTTTCCCTTGCAAAGCACTTTCTCCAGAGGGCGCTCCGGTTCTGTGAATGAAGGCAGGGTGACATCTCAGGCACACAGTAGGTCCCTTAATCATCAGGTTTGATGTCAAAGTCTCTGTGTAGTGACCAGTTATTTCAAAGGTTTTAAGTGCTCATCTGAGTCAAGGGGACATGTTGCAAATGCTCATATGCTACTTAATGTTGGAGTGCTCCCCAACAGTCTGTCATTCAGATTTGCATAAACATCTATTCACTAGATGTAAACGGTAGGGGAGTTGCTGAATGACTGATTGTTACATTTACATTTTGAGCCTTTCATTCTCACCCTGATCCAATGCTTTTCTTCCTCTTCGGGAATGATAAAAAACCACAAAATAACTGAACCTGTGGGCTGAACATTTACAATGGAAACAATGGCATGGAAATTATTTACACACACTCATGCATATCACTAAATCTTGACTGATTTTGCCATCTTAATTTTTTATATTTTCTGTGTTTCTCACTTTTCTATGTCACACACAAAAAAACAGGGTAAACAAATCATTCTCACTCACAATCATATCTGATTACATAAAGACCAACAAAAGCTAACTTAACAGTACATATTAGGCCATTATAAGAATTAAATAAATCATTTTGTATCCAGAAGCAAAACAAGCAGTTCTTCTTAGTCTTTTATTAAAGAGTAGAAATAGACATTTCCTAAAGCTTTAAAAAAACAAAACAAACTGTGTGTATCGTATGTTTGCAGTGTTTTTATATATGATTTTAGGCCATTTTAGCAGATATTTTTATTACTTTTTTTTATATAGCTTTCTGTTTTAATCTGCTAAGATCAACATCTGGTAAAATTAAGAAGTATCCCCCTTGATCCTTAGGCAACAACTTTAGACATCTGCATGTAGCTCAGATTCAAAGAGAAGAGAATTTGGAAAGCCTCCAGCAGGAGTGTGCAGTTTAAAGGTGATGTAAAAGTTTATCTTTTGTGCCTCTGACTCAGTTACTCGAACAGCTTCTGTAATGAACATAAATCCTAAAACATTTGTGATTGAAATGACAGGAGAAAACTGAACATAGGCACTGGCATGACTATAATGAAGACAATAAGCAGTTCATCTCTGGTCTGGCTGGAGATGGATTTGCTTAAGTATAAGCTTGTACAATAGAATAGAAAGGTTGGCCTGGGCAGAAAAATAATCACAGTTGCATTTAAAGCACAGTGTAGTTAATCACTTAATCCATCCTGTAAAATAATGGAATGGGTGGTGTACACAGAAGGATTCTTAGGGGAACCACTGATAATGAGAAGTTTTTTGGAAACAAATAATTCCCATTACTAAAAGCCTGCCGTTCTTTAGAACTGACAGGTTGCACTCAGATAGTAGCCAATTAAACCATTTTCACACAGGTTGATAGATTCGTGCACAAAGCCAAGTTTTCGTAGAAATCTAACTCTGGGACAGGTAAACTGGCTCCGCTATTCTGAGGCTTGCTTTGAGCACTAATTTGCACCTGAACAGTGGGCCATCAGGATCATTCCCCAAAGACCAACTTAATGCGTGCCTTAGCCCATCAGATTTGCATCCACATTATTGTGAATGGAAGGTGGGGTGCCAAATGACTATCGTGGTGGTTGCATGCTGTTAAATTTACACTTGAGCACTTAGTTTGCTTCTAAACAAATGGATGAGAGGGCAATAAGTCGCCAATTGAACAAGCACTACTAAAATTACAAGTACTCTGAAAAAGAGCGCCAAGGTTTGGGTTAAAACAATGACGTGGGAAAGAAAAAAAGGGCAAGGAAATGAAACACAGTGAAAAGTGTTTAATTGCATATAAATGCATCGCATGGGATATGAAACAGTCAGTCAGCTGCAGTCAGAAAGAAAGCAAAATCGGTGTTCTTTAATCATCTGATAAGTTATGCTTCTTAAACTTTTACTTCTATTATTGCGGTTTTGTTTAGTTTGTTCTTCTGAATCCAAAATTTTTTTTAATATAACTTTATAATCTACAGTGATCCTTATCAGGGCTGTGACGCCCTTTCAACAAAAAAAAAAGTGAATTAAAATGAAGAAAAAGTTGTTTTTTTCTGAAAGAGACAGCAAGAAAGACTTTTCCTGTCTCTTGTAATACCAGAACATAATTTATAAATGATACAGACCCACTAAGGTAATCTCTAGGTCTGGGTTAAATCTTCCCAGAGCTTTGCGTTCAAACATTACACGACATCGATGTTTTATGATGAAGTGTATGTTTACATAAATCTGAATTGAGTTGTGGGGGTGCTGCATTCTACACAACTATCTTTTTTTTTCTCTCTCCTGCTGTTTTGCAAATGAGCTCTGCGGGCATCCTGCGCCCTGATTGGCTCATTCAGACACGAGTGGTTGTAACTGGCTGCAGAGCGCGGAGCTCTAAAAGAGGCCAAGGGGGCTGAAAATTTCACTCAGCATATCAAGCCATTAGAGCCGAAAGGACTGACTCCGTACTGTTGACACAAAATCTCGCTGTGATCGAATCGGGACGTTTTTCTCTTAATGATACGAGGCTGTCACGTTCAAGGTAAGCGCTGTGTAGCTTAAACGCTTGTTATTATATATATATATTTTAAGTGTTATTTACTTCTTATGAAGGGTTTCGTGTCTGTGGGGCGCTGCATTAAATACACTCCATCATTTTATTTCTTGCAGATATTAAATTTACAGATGAAAGGAAAAGAGATGGTAAGTTTGTTTTATATTTATTTTATTATACAAGTGTAAACCCTGAAATCATTGTAGTATATTCTAAATAGACTAGTTGAGTCAGGCATTCCACGCGTGGAACATGTTAAGTCGTGAGTTTTCCACACAGCATTGGTTTGCCCGAACATAGTTCATTCTGTCCTCACATAAAGACAAGGTGAAGTTTAACTGTTTACCAGATATTCACTGTTTTGATCAACACGGACGTCGCTTGATTTGCATGAAAGAACGTTGTCCGATACGTGCTAAAAATCCTCCTGTGCACGTTCCCTGCTTCCTCATATTTTGCGCAGCAGCTTGCAGAGTTATGATAAAAAAGCAAAATGGGGGCAGAAGGTCTTGCAACAGGGTCAAATTCTGCAGTAGAGTAGGAGATGATGGGTCATAGAGAGTGAGAGGTAACTGCACTGACAAGAATCCTGCAATTACCTTGCAGTTGTGTTGCAGTTGGACTTTGTCAGGTACTGCTTATCCCTTCATATCTTACCTCTGTACTGATGTCACACTTTGTTGCAACTGGGAATTTAAGTGTAAAGTTGTTTTGTTTTTTGGGAAAATGAAACCCAACTTTTCTTTTAATTATACTCCTTCAGCCCTGCTCTTAAACTCTATCATACTCACTGTCACATGATCTCTTGTTTAAGTTTGAGAGTGAGCCACCAGTGTTCACTGGCTGATTCTGACCAATCCGCTCCTTGAGTCAGAGAAGAAGCAGGAGTATTACCCTGGTAAAATTTATATGCAGGCATTTTGCACCCTTAAAGAGACAGGACCCTTGAAGCTAAGCCGAAATCAACTTTATGTGTATAAGTCGCTTCACTTTGGGCAGAATGGAATAACATCTGTCTGGGTTGTCAGTTGAATCATTTCTGAGTCAATGAAAGTAGGGCGTTCACTCTAGTTGTTGGTGTGGTTCAGTGAATTAACGGACAAATATATAGCCTTTGTTTTTGAAATTGGCTCATTGAAGAACTGTGTTCTTTGAACAGCAGGTCTGCCGACCTTAAAAATTACAATAGGAAAAGATGTTCTTTCATAGGCTGAAATGTACTCAAAGCAAGTTTGAACGTGCCCAAAAAAATAGTCCCTGTTCCTACCTTTACCCAGCACTCCTTTTAAAAAGAGATTAATAATTACTAGCCATCTTCTTTTGTTAGCTTTATTCATGCTCCATATCATGTGATTAATTGCCAACTTCTTAACTCTCTGTCTTTTCTTTGCAGCTTTGCCTAAGTGACTCTGGTGACTGCCTACGGGAGCAGATGCAGTATATGATGAGGTCACTGCAAGATTTAAAGCAATTGCGGAAAAGCTGCCCTGCAGCCAGGCGCCCCCTCGCTCCCATCAACGCGCAACTCCCAGCCTTAGTCCAACACTCGGCACTGGCACGCGCTTGTCAGCAGCGAGCTTTGCAACGGGAGCAACGCGCACGCCTGCGGATGTCTGATGCCAGCACGGCCAGTACCTACGACTCTGCCTGCTGCCTGGCGAGTCCTCTAGAGGAGGATGAGGATGACTCCAGCAGCCGGTTTGGGTTCAGACTGAGCACGGCCTCCCCCAGCAGTCACAAGAGTCTGGAGTTTGATTCGGGCTACTCCGAGGCCTCATGGCAGGATGATGGAGTATTTCTGAGGAGGACCAGGAATGTGCGAGTGTCATCTTCAGCCTGCATGCGCACACAAAGATTACCGAGTGGACGTATTCGCCCCAAATCCACCTCCGACGTTTGTCTAGAGACATGGACATCATTTGAGGCCAGTGACCCAGAGGACTGGACAAACTCTTTACTGACCAGAGGGCGCAACCGCCAACCTCTGGTTTTAGGTGACAACAGTTTTGCAGATCTCATACAGAACTGGATGGACCTGCCAGAATGTCCAGAGCCTACCAACCTGAAGCCAACTTCAAGACCTAAGCTGGGAAAAGCCTTCTTTGTCAATATGAGGAGGAAACTAGTTGGACTGTCTAAGAGTGTGGAGGACAAAGTGAGGATGAGATCCACGGAACCTCAGATTAACAGAACTGACAATGCTGCAAAACGTCTGTCCTGTCCGGTTGTGCCAGCACAGTCCAAAGTTCCGTTTTTCCACAAGTCACACGCGTGCATTAATGAGCTCGATGCGGACTTCTACCGCTTTGCAGCTATCATGAAGTCAGGCAGCCGACAGCCCATAATCTGCAAAAATATTATCAGCTACATCTGACATCCATTTTCGTGTGGAGCCATTTACAGACTGAACAATCCTCAGAGTCACTTTATTTTTATATGACTGTTTCCCATTTTATAATATTCTGAAAATAAAGAAGTTTCAAAAACTCAAACTCTACTTGCTTATATGCATACTTTTCATTGATTATTTAAAATCCACAGAGAACACATTCTGCCATCATTATTTCAGTTTTATTACACTGATAATGATTCTCCACAGTCAGATTGGTTAAAGGACGCTTTAAAGGTCCTCTACTATAAAGCAAATGAATGTGGTTTCATTTATTTTCATGTGACATGTGAGACGGTGGTTGTAGATGCATGGTTCAGTGTAACTGGGTTGTAATAAAAAAAAAGAAGAGAGAAATTAACAGCATGTGGGAAGCGCAGACCTATAGTTATTCCAGTACTTTAGTAGATACCATAGGACTCGGGTTCTTACTCAACAAAAAGGTTTTTTTTTTCCATTACAGAGGCTTTAACCAGGACAACAAAGCTATTTACAGGCTGTATCAACAGAGTGCTGTGTTCCCGATGAGGTAATTCCCCATGTGTCTGCAGTAAGAGGTGAGGGGAGGCGAAGCAGCTGGCTGCAGATGGTGCACACATTTATTCTCTTCTTTGCTTTATGAAGAACAACATCTCGCTAATAGCTCTCCGTCTCATTTAACCTGGGCTCTGCTCTTATTGTAGTCTGGCCTTACAGGTGGTACCAACTAATCAGCACACTTTGCTTAATAGTATACTTAATCTTGTGCTCACAAAGCAAAGGGAGAAAAAAAAATTGAGTGGCATATGCACCAAGATAAGCTAACAATCACTTCACCTTTGCCTTTACAAATTCACTTTGGTCATCAATTCAGAGGAGAAACTACACCAGACCATATAAAGATAAAGAATTTTCTCCCAATGGGATTTCCCATGCTCCCTGCTGCAGCCAGACTCACCAATCATGTCTGATATCAAGGACAGGGGAGGAGAGGAGAGAAAGATGGTTCGAACTGGGCGCTGTTTGTCTTGGCCTGTTTATCAAGGTCTCCTGTTGGAATGTCACTAAGGGCTCACTGCTGAGAACTCACTGGGGATAAAATGAGCTCTTATCATGGACCAGTTACAATATTCACATGATAGTTTCTAAAAGGCAGCTAAACAGCGCGTCTTTGTGAAGAGAACCTCAGCCCTTTTTCTCTGGTTCTTTCTTGAGCTCATTACCTTTTAAGCACATGTTAGTTTCCAGGAGGAATGAGAGAAACGGATGCAGGAAACAATGAATCCAACACATTAATCACCTCAATGGCATTTTGTTTGCTGAACATATCCCACTACATGCAGTAGATTAGAAAGCAGGAGCATCTTTTATAGCTATTTACAGGCCAGAACCCCCACCAGTGTCAGCGGATCGCTGCCCCGAGCCGAGCATGGTTCTTTCAGAAGTTTCTTCCTGGTAAAAAGGAGTTTTTCCTTCCCACTGTTGCCAAGTGCTTGTTGTTTAAATGTTGGGGTTTTCTCTGTATTATTGTAGGATCTTTACCTTATAATATAAAGCACATTGAGGCAACTTGTTAAATAAAATTGACTGTAATAAACTGTGCCCTGAGGTGGAAAGCATCACTGATGATAGTAGCAGACACAAACATAATGATCATGTATTGATTTAAAGAAAATGTGTCTGAGAACAGTTTTATGCCCAAATTTTGAGATAAGTTGTTATCTTTAAGTTTGAATCACTAACTCATTCTACTTAGTATGTAAAATTGTTGAGACACTTAACTCAAAATTTTGAGACACTTAACCTCCAATTTTGAGATAATAACCCCAAATTTTGACCTATGGATAGCATAAGAAACACACTTCCATACATGTGGGTGTAACTAGGATCAGTGATAAGAATGATTAGAGTTAAAATGCCAGATTACCTGACATTTAAATATCTTACTGACATGTTCTAATTTTTGACCGATGTAGCTAAGGACTGTGTGTCATTACCCATCCAACTCTTTCCACCGCCTCCTTTTGTAAGCATGTAAAGGCTTTAGAGGAGCACCGTTCACCGGGCACAGAGGTGAGGCTGCTTCAGGAGTAGAAGGTCCTTTTCAAACAACTTCACTTTTAAACAGAATGGCTGCAACCCACATTATGCTTGTAGCAAGTTTGACTCTGTTACTAACAATCGTCGTAAACAACATCCATGAACTTGGCACACGAGATGATCTGAGCATTGCACGCTCACAGGGTGGCCCAGTCTAACAAAGTGGACACAAAACATATTTCCTGCTAATTAAAAGTTTAGCTGGGAATTTTATTCCCGGTCCTCACCAGGAGTTTCTGGTGCCGCTGTTAGCATGAGATCATGTTCACGAATGTAATCATATAATGATCACGTTAGTAAATAAAAAGAGTAGATGGATGAGGTGCCAAAATTTACCAAACTCCTCAGCCGTGTAATTCTTTTGTGTTTGCCATACACGCAAGCTCATGTGTGCACTAAAATCTACAATGTAACCAGACAATTTTGTTTTTTCAGCATGATTTGCTCTTTTAGTCTTTCTGTGGAAGTTTCTACTGCTGACAATTATTGGCTCTGTAGAGCCAATAATTAAACTTCTCTGTTAGAATTAAACTCGTGATTTTTGCACTATTTACTTTTTACTTCCGACCATCAAATTGCAGGTAAAATCTATGAACGGTTACTGGGCATTTATTGTTTGTCCTAGGCGTAGGCAGGATTATGAAAACAGTAGCTGTCCAGTAACAAGAAGTAGAACAAGTAGAGTCAGTAGGGCTTCTCAGTTTCCTGCAGGACCAGGTGACTATTGTTTTTTTTAAAATACAACACAGAGAAAAATCTAGCAATGTGCAATTTCTTTCTTGTTCCTTTTAGTTCTGTTGAAGTAAGATTTTCTAGTAATTTCTTTTTCAGATAGTTTAGAAGAGGAGAGATGGTGTTTTTACCTTGTACATCAAACTCCTGTTGACAGTTAATTAGACCCAAGTCAAAGGCAAACCTACACTACACTGGTGTTGCTTGGAAATAGGAAAATGACCTGGCATTTTTTTTCTCCATTTTACAGTGGGTAAAACCCCAGGTAACCACTACCTACCCTTAGAGTGGATAAGGGAGCTTAAGTTCAAGGCATCAAAGTGCTGGGATATCAGATGACAGATAATAAAACTAATGTTGATGATTTACGCTAGATTCTGAATGAATTCCAATAAACTGACTCACTGAGCTGTTTGAGCTACCAACAGTTTCGGGATTTCATGTTTCAGAGAAACAGAAAGTGCAACATCACTGATCCCTTTAGGGGAAAAGACTTTAACTGTCTAATGTGATTTTTGCCAAGGCTCAGGAAACAAATGTGGAAAGGTGGTAGCAGTATAAAATATTTTAGTCATGCGTTGGACTTATGCCCAGCAGCTTCTATCTCCTAACTAGAAAGCAATTAAAAGTCAATTTCCTTTGCTTTCTTGCCCTTACTGAAGAGGGACTCCTCTTGTGTAACAAATGCAGGCTCTTCCTATTAACCTATCAGTACTGGGACAGGAAGTGAAATGCAGGGGCTGTTTAGCCTGCAGTTTGACAAAGAATAAATGTGATTATTTTAAATGTTGTTGTTTGTTTTTTTTTCTTCTGGTGCTTAAATAAAAGCAGAAGAACATTTAATACTCAGCTAGCTATCAGCTATCTTTCGCTAATTAGTAGGCAATTAATAACTGTTGCTCAAGTCAT
>VUQR01010533.1:47151-66500 GCA_015108515.1 Hemichromis elongatus | reverse complement strand
CATTGACCAGTTTTGCGATTGAAGAAGAAACAGGAGAGAGAGGGGGGAGATTGAGGGAATTAGTTGCAGCTGTTCAGCTTGAAGACAGAATAACTCCAGCTTTGTGTCTTTTTTTCATTCTAGCTTAAGTACGGGACAAATCGCTTCCTTTTCACCTCAGTATGGTGCTCCGATGGCCAGTCCAGCTGTGGCTCTAGCGGTTGTTAAGCTTAATTAGTGTGGATGCTCATTAAGCATCCACAGTATTGTTGTTCTTTTTTTATTTATTTTATTTCATCTTCCGTACGTTTTTCGTCGTCTATCTCCTCCGACACCGTTTGACGTAGAGAGACCGTTCAACCACCGTTAGATTCCTCTTCTTTTGGACATGACTGCTTCTACTTTTCTCGCCTTTAACTTTTATATTTTTTAAGTTATTCCACTTTTTTCGACAAAAACTTTAACATCTATTTCAATGGGAGGGTCACTCGGGGCTGGGATTGGCTGGTCGCTACAGCTGCCAGCCAATCCCAGCGCACGTCCTCCGGGATGTGGGCGGGGCTTAGCGCCGGAATTCCTTTGATCTTAAAATCATCCCAGCGCACGTCCTCCGGGATGTGGGCCGGGCTTAGCGCCGGAATTCCTTTGATCTTAAAATCATTCAGCTATGAGCGTCCACGCTGCAGTTTCTTCAGAAAATGCATTCTCTAGTTTATGATAAATGTACTGTAGAAAATTATACAACTGTATTTTTGAACCCAAAACTATAATAACTGAATTGCAAGGGGCGCGAGTAAAGGTTTTGAAGATGAAGGAGGATTATTTACATTGTTTACGATTTAAGAAAGAAAGAAAGAATTTAAGAATTTAAGAAAGCACGGTTTTAGAATTATTATATACCTATTTACTATATAGACTGTAAAGTAAACCTGGTTAAAGCTCGAGGTATAAATAATGCTTTTATTTTGGTGAGTGGAAACCGGAAATTTTGTGGGGAAATTCAACCTGTAGTCGCCCTCCTTCTACCGTAACTATTGCAGGCCTTTTTTGTCGTCCCTGCTCGTCTTTTTTAGAAGTGTATTATTCTTCCTGCTGCGACCATGGAGTCTGGCGATGCAGGTAAATGTTTCCAGTGAGATTTACACCAAATACGTGCAAGTTGCGCTTTAAGGTCGCCAGTTTAGCGGTTAAATCTCACAAGCTAATTTAGCTCGTTTGAACCAGTGTACAACGGCAGCTAAGTTAACTAGCTGTCGTGTTAGCTAGATTAAGTAAAGGTCAGGTTTTAAATAAAATTAGAACAGTTTAATAATTACAGGTTTTCAACTACAGTCTTTAATAGTCGTATTTAAAGACACAACTGTCTCCTTAACCCAGTTCGGAGTTCGTCACAAAGCTACTGAAAACTGTTTTGTTGCTCGAATTAGGCAAGGGTTTTTATAGGCTAGCACAACTTTTTGCCAGCTTATAAAATAAGTGTCAGATTTCCTGATATGCTAGTTGTTTCAGAGGGTGGCACTATCTTTTGTTAGAGGTTTAGTTTTGTTGTCACATACATCTTATTTTGTCATGTATTTGAGGTCGAGGAGGGTGGAAGTCCAGACCCATCCAACCACAGAAAAGCAAGATGAACATGACTATACTCCGTCAAGAAAAACTTATAGCTCAGAAGAAAAAAGAGATCGAAGAAAGAATGGCAGAGCAAGCAAAAATGAATGTGCAAACCACTAGTAAGCCTCTGTCCGAAAGGTAATTATACACATCCTATTATGGCCCACATTCAGTTTGAATACCAACAACAATTTGATAGTTGTAGACATGAATGTGTTCTGTGATGTCAACAGTAACCTTAGACTTTAACAAAGTATTTTTATTTTAAAAATATGTATTCCACTTTCATCCCTGTAGTTCTCTCAGTATCCAGGGGGCTTCCACAAATAAGTTTGCAAATGATGGGAGCTTCTTACAGCAGTTCATGAAGATGCAGAAGGAAAAGGCAAATGTGTCTGGTTAGTACCCGATTTTGCACAGCTTCACTCAAAATATTGAATGAAGTTTAGCACAGCTTTTTAGATGGGACAGTTCACATTAGTATGCATAACCTATTGAATTTCTAATAGAATCTAGTACCAGGGTTTTTCTGAAGTGTGTCCTTCTCTTTCTAGGTTCCACTACTGATGCCAAGACCCCGTCACCCCCAGCTTCATCACCAGGAGGAAATGCACTACAGAAAAAGAGCATTTTCGTTGGCCAGCGACCTGGCCTTGGGGTCAGCAGCATGCTAAATCAATTCAAGAGCTTCTCACAGTCCAAGAAGAATCCTATTCTCAGCCAGAGGCCGAGTGTCTTTTGCTCTCCAGATGGCGAAGATGAGGAAGAAGAGGCCGATTACTCCAAATTCTTAGAGATGAAAGGTAATTCCTGGCCTGTGTTTTTCATTGTGTCAGGGGACACCTCCATGGCTTGGACATTTCAGTGCATCCTCTGCGTACTCCAGTGGAGCAGTTGCCTTGTGACTGGCATTTTGTCATTTGTGCCCTTTGAGTAAATGTACTCATAGCGTGCTTAAAGTCTCTCCCCCAGAGGATTCAGACACCAGACTCATTATCGACAAGATGGCTTCTTTTGTGGCAGATGGGGGACCTGAGTTGGAGAAGAAGGCCAAGGAAGACTACAAGGACAATCCTGTTTTCTTGTAAGTTTTAAGGACATTAACATAACTTAGTGAGACTAATTTTACTCTGAAAGTTTTTTTCAGGCATATCTGTTTACAATTTTTGTCCTTGCCTTTTAGTTTTTTGTATGATAAGAGCAGCATGGAATATCTCTACTACAAGAAAAAGGTTGCAGAATTGAAAACGGATGCACAAAGGCTCGAGAAACTCTCAGATAATGGTAAATGGCCTTTTTACTACACACACTGCCTTTTCTGCTCTTTTTCTTTCATCTTTCCTCTCAGAGTTACTGTTATTGCACAGGGACACATGGCAATACCACATTCTTATATGCACTTACAATTTTCAGGTGTTATAATATGACTACTGAGATAATCTATGCTTGATAGCGATGGCTAAAAAAGTGATCAGAGAAGCCTGTAACAAATGTACTACAGTAATTGTGTTCATCATAACCTGATCCGTTTTTAAAATTTGCATAGCAGAAGTCTCACATTTCTCAATAGTGTTAGTGCAGCTTAGCAACTACACTGAGGGTATATCCACACCAATATTTTCTTTATTTTAAATGTGTGACTTTTACCGTGTCCACCCCTAGCATATCTAAAACAGATATTTGGAAAGCAGCTGAACCAGTTACATATTTTAAAGTTCTGATCTGGATCGGCACTTTTCTACACTTTTTTTCTCCTTCTGATTGGGTCTTTTCCCAACTATGAACTTAACGTATCACAATTAGCCTTTGCTTTTACCTCTGCTAAATATGTTGTAGCTTTTGCTTTCAGACTCTGTTTTCTGCCACAATGACCGTGCTATACTGTTTTATTTTTTGATAAGTCTTGAATAAATACAGCATTAGACTTTTGACTTGATCAGTGTAATGCATGAAAATGTAAGTTTTAAATTATAGTCACGCTGTATGTGGTGGAGTCTCTCAGGGCTTCATTCATTTTTTTTTTTTTTTTACAGTAAAAGCCTCAAATCCATACAGTTCCCCATTCACCACCCCTGTCCCCCTTGCTCCTCCTTCCCTTTTCCTCTTCTTATCCCCTATTAGCTCTAGACTGGTGGTGTATGAGGGCCAGTTGAGTACGGTACAATAGTAGTGTGAATTGACTCCCAGTACTAATAGGCTGCTTAAAGTCTCCCCCCCAGTGGACCCGGAAACCCAGCAGGTGGCTGAGAAGCTGGCCAAGTTTGTGGCGGAGGGTGGCCCAGAGGTGGAAGCCATCGCTTCTGAGCGCAACCGAGATAACCCGGCCTTCAGGTAAATGGCCATATCTGTTGCCGTATCCTGCATTTCTCACATTTTCTTTTTTAAGTTCCATACAGTTTAGTCGAACTATCAATCTTCTGTCCTTCAGTTTTTTATATGATGAACAAAGTCCAGCCCACCGTTTCTACAAAGAGAAAGTGAAGGAGTATCGTGCTGCAAACTCTCAGAACTCTGCAGATTCAACAGGAGACTGCAGGACAGCTGTTAAGCCCCCAGCTGCTTTTCCAGTACCAGAAATCTCTCCACAGCATAGCCAACTATCTGCACTTAACACTAAGGATTCGGAAACCCCACCTGTAAAACGAAAGAGGAAGAGCAGATGGGGGTCTGAAGATGACAAAGTTGACCTTCAGATTCCTCCCATTGTTGTTCCTCATGAGAACAGTATTCCAGACCCTAACGCACCATCACTTTCTGGTATTTACTCTACAAATGTACTCTTAATGTGTTTATTTGTAGGGGATGAATATTAATTTAACTCTAAACCTTTTTCTTGTGCGACTCTTTCGGAAGACGGTATTAGGTTGTGTTTTGCAGCTGACAACAAATATTGTTAAATATTTTCCACCCTATGCATGCTAATGCTCACAGCCATATTTCTTAAAGTCATCTGACCTTTGACCCCAGCAAGATAGTTTGATGATTAATGAGAAATTGAGATTGCTAGCATTATACGTACTTATACATATTCCCTGTTTTAGCCCAGGAGCTGAGAGGTCTGGGTTATAAGAAAGGGAAGCCCCTTGGTCTGGTTGGAGTGACAGAATTATCTGAGGACCAGAAGAGGCAGTTGAAAGAACAACAAGAGGTATGGAAGTGCAAAAAAAAAAAAACATAATGTTTTGCTTTAGTCATTTAAGTGTCTTTTAAATCAAACAACATTATAATTTCCTGGAACTGAGCAGATGTTTGTTTGTTTTTTTGGCAGATGCAAGAGATGTATGACATGATCATGAAGCACAAGCGTGCAATGGCAGACATGCAGGTGATGTGGGAGAAGGCCATAAGAGAGCATCAGCATGAGTATGACAGCGATGAAGAGGTGGACCAGCAAGCAGGGACCTGGGAACATCGGCTCCGAAAGATGGAAATGGAGAAGACACGTGGTGAGTTTTACAAGCACCCTGGAAAATTATTCGTATACACTTTAACTCCATAAGCTTTTGAAGACTTATTATGCCATCCTTTTTGATTAAAGAAAATATATATATATCTGTTCCAGAATGGGCTGAATCTCTGACAGAAATGGGAAAAGGGAAGCACTTTATTGGTGACTTCCTGCCTCCAGAGGAGCTGGAGAAGTTTATGGAGACTTTCAAGGCACTGAAGGTCAGTGCCTATATATGTATGTATGTGTGTGTATATATATATATATATATATATATATATATATACACACACACAAACACACACTTATGCATATCTATTAGTAGAGCTGAGGTTCTGAAATTCCTCTGCAGATGAACTGTTTCCCAGCACATTCTTCGTCCCTTTCTGAAAGTACCCTAGAGACAGACTATAATTGCTAATTTAAAAAGAAATCTGTTTGATTTGGCACTGTTATTATCTCATCAAACAGTATCAAAGCTGAAAAAATGAGCACCGTGAATGTAATTTGTCTGCCAGGGGCATGGGAAGTTGTTAGAAAGTCAGCTTTCATTTGACAAAAAAAGTCTAGGATGTGGCTTTTTAAGTGGCAAACACCATACAGTTTGAGTCTAAGTCCATATAATCAAAGACAAGTGTTTTTGAGGGGGAAAAAAGGTAATATAACTTTTGGGTTGTTATAGTACATGTGTTTTTGGAGGCTGTATTTGATGAAGGCCCAAAGGCAGAGTGTTTAGGAGATAAAGCATCTTTAATGATCTAAGCATTTAAAACAATTAAACAATAGAAGACAGTTATGACTTACCTGTGCAGAACTTAAAGTCACCAATATACACTCCCTGTTTCTGCATGTGTACACTTCCCAAGGATGATAAACGTTGCTTTTTTTTGTTGTTTTTCTGTTTCCATGCCCCTTTCGCTGCGTGTTAATGTGACATCTTTAGGAATATTTTAGTGTTTCTAATAAAACTGAAATATGATTCCTCACAGTCCAAAAAATAATGTGTTGAATCAAAACACACTGCTGCTTCTGTTTGTTATAAATGCTCATATTTTTCTCCTGGATTCGCAGGAGGGTCGGGACCCTGACTACTCAGAATACAAAGAGTTTAAGTTGACGGTCGAGAATCTCGGTTTCCGAATGCTCATGAAGATGGGCTGGAAAGAAGGCGAAGGCCTCGGCAGTGAAGGACAGGGAATAAAGGCTCCTGTCAACAAGTGAGCATTCTACTTATATCATCCTTCTGATATTTAAATTAAAATGAACTCACTCCAGAAATTTTGTCATGTTGGATTTCTTGTATTTATAGTTGTGGGCAAAAGTTAGCATACACTAATCAAAGGCATGAATGCCATGGTAAATTGGGGCTTTTAATGATTTCTGTTAATTTTCCAGGATGGATTAATATTTGGTTAAATGTCAAGTTGCACCTCAACCAGACACTTTTGGTATTGTCAACCATCAACAAACTTCTAGCATGATTCTGGCTGGATATTTGACTACTCGTTTTTTTCTGGCAGAATCGGTGGAGTTCATTTAAATTGCCTGGTGTTCTACCACGACCCAGCTTTTAAGCAGTCTACAGATTTTTAATAAGGTTGAGGTTGGGGCTTTGGGAAGGCCATTCCTTTACCTTAATGTTATCCTGCTTTATCCAATCCAAATTTCAGTCAATTTTGAAGGTGTTGTTTTTAGAGCAACATCGTCTTTATTAGTCAGTACCCTCTCGCTCCATGTCGAGTCCGGACAGTGACACTGTGTTCCAGCAGTTTCCAGTTATTGAGCTTTGTTAGTTATAAAAAGATTCCAACTAGTTCACCATTTTTTTGTTTTTTTTAAGTCAATACACAGTAATGTATGCTGTACAATCACTCAATCCTGGAAGATGAACGGTTGAAAAAAAATCATGAAAAAATTCCAAATAACCATGAAATTCATTCTCATGCAGAATGCATGTAAACTACACTTGATTTACTACCTCAGTCACAGGGTACTTCAGTACATACATTCCAGCCATTTTTAGTTCAATGTTTAGTGCAGTAAGTATATAAAAGTATAATTTGGTATTGTTAAATGACCCTATAATGACAGTCAGGATAGTATTACTTAGCAGTCAGTTTACAGTGTGTGCTTGTAAATCTTGTGGGCGTTTATACCTAAATAGGACTTAGCAGACCTATTTAGGTATAAATAGCTGAATATAAACATAGCCATTATTACCACTGGCTCTGTTTATAAGCTGTCTCAGGAGGCCATGAGTTTGACAGTGAGCCAATGTGCACAGTAGCCACACTTTCATTATTTACGCCTCTGATTTGGAAAAGCAGTTGTTTTTATTAAAGACTGTAAAACTCATCTCAGAGACACACAAAAAAATGTATTTTTGTGATCTCTCTGTCTCACTTCAGGGGAACTACAGCTATGAATGGAGCAGGATTTGGAGTTGACCGCCCAGCTGAGCTCACAAAAGGTGATGATGAATATGACGCTTTTAGAAAGAGGATGATGCTCGCCTACCGCTTCAGGCCCAACCCACTGGTAACATCTATTTTATGTTTTCTATTGTTATAAAATTGCACCAATTTATGTAAACTATGTTTACATAATCGGATTTGGATAAAGAAAGCCACACAGTGTTTCCCTGTTATGATCTGTTGACTTTTAATAAAGATTTCTACTGCACAATCCACACAGTCCTTTATTTGTGCTTGAATTTAATCTGCTTTTTCTTTTGTCTTCTTACAGAATAATCCACGGAGACCCTATTACTAATGTAGACAGCTGTTTATGTTTATACTTGTTCTTTATTGTAACTTAAAAGCTTTTTCACCAGTTGCCACAGCTCTGCTTCATTACAAAATGAACACTGTTGCACAGTAGAAATTTTGAAATACTCTGTGTGTGTTTGTTTGTTTGTGTGTGCGTGCGCCCCTGAGGATGATGATGTTTGAAAAGGGAATAAAGATCTGTAGATTCTCTAGTTTGTTTGGTGTAAAATTACACACTGTCTTTCAGTATTTGATCATCTGTGTTATATTTCAATTTAATACTGTAACAAATACTCTCCTCACCCAACTTCTATAATGAGTAAACTGATTACTTTTTTTTTTTTTGCTTTACCATCTAAGGAACTGACTTCTGCATTAGCAAACAATTTCCTGAATAATTTTGCTTACTGTGTTCTGTAACAACTTTGATTACTTTCACTATATGCTACAGTTTCCACAATAAAACAGCCACTTCCTGAACTGTGCAATTATCTTTTCACTTACTTATACCTATTTGTTTATAATCTGTTTGTTAGAGAACATGTAGGAGCCAAGAGTATCTTACTTTTAGTTTATGACATACCTGTGTGCCAAGTGTAGGCAGTCGTGTAATTGTATTTGATAGTTTGATTGGTAATCACTCTGCCGTGGCTCTGTACAGCAGTGAGTCATTAAGCAGGCTTGACCAGGCTCAAGCAGCCAGTGGTGAGGAGTGACAAATCAGTGAAACCAGACCTTTAGTTTGCCATTCCCCAGAGAGGTTTAGACAGGATAAATATAACTCAGAAATCCCAGCTAAGCAAGAGCCGCTCCTCGGCCAAACAATCAATCGGCGCCAACTTAAGTGAAAGTAGAAAGTAAGTTGAGACTTGCTGGTTAACAGCATAAGGGTTTCTTGATGGGTTAAATTCCTTAATGCATATATTAAGTGTGTGCAATTATTATAATCCATTAATCTTTTGAGCTCTTAAAATTTATGAGAATTGTGAAAGGAATGTAAATAGCTTTTGATAATGTTTTTTTTTATTTAAAAATGTATTTATCTTAAAGGCAAATAAATTCTGACATTTGTGAAGATTGAGTAAAGCAATGGGTAGCTTTTTCAGTTAGAATAAATGATTAATTGGTTAATTAATTGTCTCGGGTAGCAATTTCTCTTTGTTGTAATCAGTGCTTGAGAAAAATTAACTACATTTGCGAAAAATATATGAGGAAATATGAATGATCACAGATAACAATGGGATAAAATTACTTAATAAAAGTGAAATGAGGAAGATTACAGTTGTTGTATTTATACTCCCCTGTTGTTGACATTCCGCTACATTGTTTGTGGTGGGGGGACTTTGATTTGACGCATTAACCTATGGGCTGTCCCTGCGAGTAGGGGAGGGGGGGTAGGTAAACAAGATGGCGACAACCTGAGAAGCAAGAGTAATACGAAGAGTCGGGGGGAAAATTATCACTGGGATATTGTCAGACTAAAATTAAATAATTCATTCACTGGGGACGGACTCACAACAGAGGATAAACCTTGCAGCGAAAACGAGGTTCATTTGTATCTAGGTGAGACCCGGTACCGGGAGTTAGTTAGCTCGTTAACCAGCTAGCTCGCTATTTACATTGGCATCTGAGAGGCATGCTAACCAACGCAACTCCGGTTAGCTTGCGTTAGCTGGATTCATCTGGTGCGTTTCTTCTGAGTGTAGAAGATGTTGACTCTGGTATCTCTGCTGTCGGCTCAGCGCAATACGTTGTTTTTAGAGAACAACGTGTGTCCCCTTTATTGCCCCCGCTTTCACCAGTAAAGGAGGTGAAGTTGGCTAACGCTAAATCCAAACGTCAGGCAAAGTTGGCTAGCTAGTACTGGAGGTGCGAAGCCACTGTTAGCTCCAGCTGGATGACGACGTTTCGGTTATCCCCCCCACGTACCAGCTGTTGTCTGTCAGTTCACTGTCAAATTAAATTGCTGCCTGTTGTTTTTAAGCATGTCTCTGAGATGAAACCTACTGTGCTTGCTGAATATGTGCTTACCGACGGACCGCAAAGTGGCAATTCAGGCTAGTTCATTCAAGCTGATTTTCTGCACTAGCTTACCAGCTAGCCAACTGTTAACACTTAAAATGTTTATTCTGGTTTAAGAACTTATAAACTACAATCCTTCATATGTGAGGTTACTATGTTTGAATATAGAAAGAATAACCTGGTGAGTTTGTTTTTTCACCACGGTGAGAAAATTTGACACTTCTCGGTGGTTAGGTGTTGATGTGTTGTCGATTGTTTGCCAAATATGGCTAACTTATGTATGTGTTTATATTAATGTTTATATTACTATTATTTTCAGGCACCCGGCAGTAGAAACCCGGTGACATGGAGGACACCTGAGGACGGTTCAACAAATTGGACACTGGAGTTGACCTCCAGCAGCCCCACTGATAGCAGAGATTGGACTGATAGAGCTGCATGCTCTGGCTGTAGATCTGTCCTTGGATCCAATCCAGCTTTAAACTCTTATGTACCCTGAGAAAACTCTGATATCCAGCATGGACCCTTGACAGAAATGCCATGCTGCATGGCCTTGAATCAAGACTGGTTGCCTCTGTTTAAGACTTTAGTTTAATTTCGAGGTGATTGGTGAAAGAGAAGGAATACGTTGTAGGATCACTTTTTTTTCAGTTTTCTGTTCAACCCCACCTGTTTGTAGATGTATTTAAAGATGCACAGTATAAAGCACTAATTCAGTACTGGACTCCAAGGGTTGTAAGCCCTTTTTCGCCCCTCTTGAGTGAAAACGTTTACAAATTGGGCTTGATCACCCACCTCCTCCCCTTAACTCTCAGGCCTGATTACTCCCTCTCCAATGTTCAGTATTTTGTAACCCATCCTGCAGAATTAAAATACTCAGCTCAGCGCTGAAAGGTTACCAGTGGGTTACTTAACAGCAGCAGTAATAGCTATTTGCAAACTGTTTCCTGGAATCACAAGCTGTCAATCATGAGTGCCAGCGAGCTGCCTCACCTGTCTGACTATCTAAATGAAAATGAACTGATGGAGATGGATACTTTTATTCACCGCATTGACTCAACAGAGGTGATCTACCAGCCTCGGAGGAAGAGGGCAAAGCTGATAGGAAAGTACTTGATGGGAGATCTACTCGGGGAAGGATCATATGGCAAGGTGAAAGAAATGCTGGACTCAGAGACTCTTTGTCGCAGGGCTGTAAAGATACTGAAGAAAAAGAAGCTTAGGAGGATTCCCAATGGAGAAGCCAATGTGAAAAAGTAAGTGTTTCACAATTTGAGTTTTATCCTGTTTCACGCATGCATCTTGCAAGGTCTTTTCAGTCAGTTTTACTAGGTAAAACTAGGTGGCACGCCTGCAGTGTATGGTTAAAATAAAATTATTTTTAGTCACTACACAGAAAATGTATTTAACCTACCAACAGTGAAATCAGTTTCTTATGAGTGAGTTTTAATGTGTGCCGTAGCCTTTAAAAAATTGCAGTTCCCTCTCTGAAACATGTACAACTCCTAATTAGTATTTTTAAAGTGAAAAACCTGATACTATACTTGAAACATTCAGTCCACTAATCATAACGGATAAGGGGAAAAAGCTGACACAAAGCCTTAGTTTCAATCCAAAAACCAGAATGCTGTAATATGTTTGAGACATTTAATTTCAATACACACTATTATTTATCTCACTTAAAGCCAAAGCTGTCCAGCAGTTGACATAGTGAAGAATAATTTTACATAGTCAGCATTACTCTCAAGTCCTGAGAGTGCAGGCATTAAAATGTAAGAGCAGTTGATCGTTGTAGTGGGTAATCTGTCTGTCATTTATATGAACAAAGTCAACAACAGTAGAATTATATCAGTAATATCAATAGCATTTGTGTAGCTGCACTAATGGTACCTCCCAGTCACGCTGGCGCACACACACACACATGCCAAACACCATCAGTAAATGTAAGGCCAACTTGCAGATCTGGCCTAAGTGATGAAATTCAACACCTAGCCATAAAAAAGAGAAGAGTGATTAAGCGATGCACAAATGTGAAGATCTGTTTTTATCTGATAGGAAAAAAACTGCAGGAAATGTTTGTATTTTTGCTAAAATGTGAACAAAAGAAATAAATAAAATGTGAGGGAGACGGTGGAAGGCTACATGAGGATGCTGCATTCAGCGATTTTTAGATGCACGTCAATAGGTCATTGTCAGCTTTTTGCTGTAGTCACATAAACATGAAACCTGATTACTCTAATCAACGTACACTGTTAACATTTAGTTCTTTGTGTGAGAAATCCTATCTGTGATGGAAAATACTGTTGCTACAACTCAGATCTTCACGCATCCAGTTAATAAAGCGGTTAATTAATTCCAGTGCACCTACACAACACACGCAGAGAAAAATGTATGCCATCAAATATTACTTATACTAACATGTTTTGTTTTTGTTGTTTTGTAAGTAGCAGATGTTTTCTAGTAACTGTGTAATTGTTCTATTCTTTGGGCTCTGTTTCTCTCTTTTGTCTCACTGCCTCTGTGATTTAGCTGTCATGTCTGTGTATTCTTTTTTTCTTTTTTTTTTCTTTTTTGCATCCCACATTTCCTGATGAGCATCAGTAGTTTTAATCACATCAGTATTATTAAATATCACTCCAGCCTTTCGCCTTGGGCCTGTGCTAATTATAGAGTAAGCCTTAGAAAACTGTCAGAGCAAGTTCACCCAGACAGAAAAAAGATGCTAGATATTGTGTTTTCTTTTTTTTTTTAGGCCGCAATTACAACAGCAGCAGAAGAATGAAAAGCCCGTAGGCTCTGTTAGATAAAACACACTATTGCAATCCCAACAAAATGATTCTAATTTAAATGTTGTCCTAGAAAACTATGCTTTATAATCTAAAACTGTATTTTAGTTTTCTGGGATTAAAAGAGCCTAGCAGCAGCTGTAGTGTCAGCTGTTAGTATTTTCACTGGCTTTGTTCACCCACAGTGCTGCTTTTGCACTTTAGATGCAGTTTGAGAATGCAATCAGCTCAATTCACCAGTTATCACTTTTTACCTCGGTGTTGTTAATACTTATTTATTTCTGCTTGATTTTTATTCATTATTTTTCACTGTTGAGTCTTTGATGGTATAAGTGGGAGTATTTGACAACACCACTAAGACAAAGTCTGTTTTAATGTCAGCAGATAACCAATAATTAGCATTCCTACCCCATTACTGCCTCTGGGGTCTAGTGTTGGTAAGTGGCTCTTGTGATTTGTAATCAAAGTGCCACAAATTAAATACACCTACAAGTCCAGTCACTGGTGTTGTTACAAGAGCATTTTAGAGTTGCAGTATCTCACTAGGCTAAGGGATAAAAAACAAAGTCCTTGTGTGAAGGCCACTAAGTCAACGACGGCTGGGAAAAACAAAGCCAAACATACAAGCTGACCAGAAGGGGCAGTAGAAGTTAAAAGTTTTGAAAATGCAAAACCAAGAAATCCAGAGAAACCAGCTACTGGCAAAATAAATGCAACTGGTGAGACATTTATTTTCTACTGAGACAGTGACTCATTTTCCTTAAGTTTTTTGTTTTTTTGTTTTTTTTTGAGTGCCACGTCCAGACCTGAGTCCAGGCCCAAGTCTGTGGCCTGTCTCCCCTGATAAGCCTTGAAAGGTTTTATCAAAGCAGAATGCCTAAAACCGATGTGTCCACATGTGCAAATCTTAAAAAAAATAGATACACAAGTTAGTACTTGGTAACATCTTTCCAGGGGCTACTATCACAAAGTTTTTTTGTTTTTTTTTTAATCCCTTTTTTGTTTTTTGTTGTTTTTTCTTAAATATTAGGAACCTGTGAGCACCATGTCCAAACCTTAATCTTGCAGTTCTTGTTGTAATCCATTGTGTATTTTAAGGTGCCCCCACTTAGCTTCAGCTGCCCTGTAGATGGTGTGTTGTTTGGCGGTATTTCATAGAATTTATTATTTTTACTGCCAGAAAATATTGTCCACCATTCTCCAGTCTGTCACCAAACTAAGCAGTGGGTTAAGGGTTTGTTTCATAAAAATGTTCAGCCCTTCCTCCAAATGTACATTTGCCCTTTGCACTACAAACGGTCTGGTTTAACTTCGTCTGTTCACAGGACTTGTTTCCAAAATACACCAGGCTTGTTTATTTCATTTGCAAACTTGTGCTGATTTTCATGGTGAGGTCACAAGAAATGTTTTGATTTGATGACTCTTCCATGAAGGTCACATTTGTTCAAGTACACCACTACTTTATCTAGGTTTTCTGAAGGTCTAACATGACTTTTGATTTGCATTGCCCACCACCATATTGTAGACCCTACGCAGCTAAGGTTGGCAAATGTTGAATGAATTTAGGAAATAAACTCGTCTTTATCTAGACAACAGATTGAACAGGTGTGTTAGAATATCACACAGCTTCACGAAGCAGGTCTTCATCAGTCCCAACTGCTTTCTTCGGATGCTGGTGTATCTTTCACTGAGTTACAAGGTAGCTCATCTAAAACCAGTTTTCACTTTCTTCTTTTAGATTTCTTTGGCTGTATTTATAGGCTGCAATAGTACATGGTTCTGTCACTTTGTTAATGGGGCCATAGCAGTGTGTCTTGATGTGTGAAATTGGTATCCCTTTGCTTTTTCCCCCTTGTAATTTTTCTTGTTATTCTTTTTTCTTCTACACCCCTCCCACTTGGTGTTTGCCTTACAATTTCCAGCCTGAGGACGCCGTATTCCTGAGCCTGTGAAAGCCTGTCTGTGCTTGGATGTCATAGTAGCCCCCAGCCTCTCCATTCAGCCACTGTTGAGCATTCCTGTGTGCCTAACACTTCCTGCTTTAAAAGTGTTGCTATAGAGACAAGCATGCTTATGCTTGCTTTGATTCAGCAATGCTACTTCTGTTCCTATGGTAACATATCAAGAATGCCCTTCCCACGTTTGGAATGACAGGATCACATGGACATGCACAGTGGAGATGCAGATTTTGATCAGCTATTTATGCTGCTGCTGTGTGCCTGAGTTGCTGCCATATCACTAAGCTCTACGGATTGCAGGCCTCAAATGCACAAGGTCCATTTGAACTCAGATTGTGGATAGACCGCAGTAGTCAGTGTGCCTTAAGCAACAGCCCTGCCTCCATTTGATGATTGACTTTTTATTTAAATGAGCTGTGTTATTAATGCAGTGTGATTTCCTACAGTTCACACATCATTTGTACATTATCTTGTAGCTCGTTTCATACTACATATTTTAAAGTTGCTCTTTTCTACATGTGCGTGAGCTTTTTAGTCTTTCTGTCAGTGCAGTGATGCAGCAGTAACCGCTTGTGTGTCTGTGTGTGGAAAGCGAGAGGCCGACTAGCCCCAGAATATCCATTTGTCAGTAGGAGGGGTTGTGTTTAAGACGAAGGACTGACGCAGCTCATACACTGCAGGGTGATGAGGGGTAGAAAAGCTCTGAAGTGTGTTTTGCGAGAGCACAGTTGATGTTTCAGCTCTGAAGGGACTGAAGTGTTATTTATTGTAGGCAGCCCTCTTTATGGCTTGACTTGTTATTGTGTGATGCAGTAAATCAAATGTCAAAAGAAGCAGGGGAGAATCTTTTTCAACAATCAAGAATGTTTTTGTTTTGTTTTTTTTAAGCCTGTTTATCACCATTGTATTATGAAACATAAATGGCAGTTAAACTAACCTGTCTTCACTAAATATGAAAAAAAAAACATTACAGAGAAGTAAGCAGCATTTCAGTCATAGTTATACTAATTACTTTGAATTGTAACAAGACAACTTGTACTGATGCTAAGCTAAATATGCAAAAAAAAATACAAAATGATATGTAATTTCAGATTCTCTCCTCTAATTTTAAAGCAAACCCTCCATATTTCCAGAGTAAGCATCTGGATATTACCCCTAGAAAGTCTGTGGTTTGTGCTTTTCTCCTCTTACGATCTAGATTCATTAGCGTTTCCTTTCACAGCTTGCTGATTAATGTTCAGGAAGGGGTTTTGCCATGCTGGTGATTTTAAACATCTCCTTGGGTAGCGAAGTAAACTGTCAGGTTATCTTTCTTTATAATAAGAATGCTATTGCTACCACTGCACTGTTTTTGGTGGGAGTGCATATTTGTAAGGGTTTCACTAACAAACAATCCAACAGTATGACACATGTCAGAATTTAACAATCCACTGAGTTCGTATGATTTGGAGACTCATTCATTATTCATAATTCACTCATTATATACCCTTCCAGTGATGAAATTCAAAACAAACCTTTTTTAAATCAACCAATCGAGTTGGGATTGAAGTGCAGACTTTTAGCTTTAAGGACTTTTATAGAAGTATGGCAGTAACAGTTTGGCAATTATAGAAATTTTCATTATTTTTATTATTCATTTATTCAGATCCCCATTTACATAGCTACAAAGAAAAATGTGCCATTGTCCAAAAAGAAAAATCTAACTGTATATGCTCTGCTGCTCTTGCTTCAGCCTATACTGAGCTTTGTAAATGTCAGGGCTTTAGCCACTCTGCTGGACAAACTGTGGCGACAGCAACTCTATATTTCACCAAGTGTCTTTTCTGTATTATGTTCTTTTAAAGTTAGTAGCAGCAAATTTCAGACAACACTGTTACCCATGACCATCAGAAGCCAGTTTCAGCTGATAACATGAAGTCTAATAATTTGGCACCCTTGCAGCTCTGCTCATCATCTTCTTCTATTAGTCAATCTTAAATGTGTTTTTTCTTTTAATTCAATTTACTGACTTTGTTTTCTACTAAGAACTAAATCACATGATAAATTTGAATTTGACTGTCTGTGTAGAGTCACTCATAAACCTGTTACGCATTATGTAGTGAAATAACTAGATTTTCCACCAGTTTTTGCATTGTTTAGCAGCTTATTAGAAAGTAATGAAACTAATAATACACTTGTGGCCATGCTGTACAGTCTCTTACTGGAGCTGCAAAATGTAAATGTAGCTAACGGGGCCCAGTAGAAAATGATGCTAGTAGAAAATTCCTCTCATTGATTGCACTTTCATGTCTTGTCTCTGTATTTATAGAGAGATTCAGCTGCTAAGAAGACTCCAACACAAGAATGTGATTCAGTTGGTGGACGTTCTCTACAATGAAGAGAAGCAGAAAATATATCTTTTACCTACTGAATGAGCATATATTGATTGTTGACATTAATTATTATTAGACGATCTATTTTACCGTGGGTTATTTTTGTGCTCAACTCCTATTTATGTTCTGCACTTTTCAGCTTTATAGTTGGTTCATATTTGTAAAGAACGTGGTTGTTTGGTTTGGTTAATTCTCTTGACTCCTGACTTACGTATATGGTGATGGAGTATTGCGTTTGTGGGATGCAAGAAATGCTGGATAGCGTCCCAGAGAAAAGGTTTCCAGTATTTCAAGCTCACGGGTAAGTCTTCATTTTACTTCCCCTCTCTGCCCCCTCTATCCCCAAGTCTCTCTGCTATATTTAGGCTGAGCCTCTCTGCAGCCGCTCCTCCAAACCTAAGTTTAGATCGGAGACTGCAGGGCCCCTACCGTTAAAATTACTGACTGTAAACTGTGTGAATGTCGGGTCACTGCCGGAAAGCCATTGAAGCTGAAATGTGATCCAGTTTTATCTAATTACAGAGAAAATGTTAAATATTTTATTCCTTAAGTTTTTTTATACTATGATTGACTTTGGCTTATTTTAAATATATCTATAAATCCTCTCTGGTTGATGCTTCTTACAGGTACTTTTGCCAACTCTTAGATGGCCTTGAATATTTGCACAGCCAGGGAATAGTTCACAAAGACATTAAACCAGGGAATCTGCTGCTGACCACAGACGGCTCACTTAAAATCTCCGACCTGGGAGTAGCAGAGGTAAGCATTGCCTGCCAGAGTTCCATAAACTCTCTGAATTTTTACTCTTGAATAGAAGAGCTCTGGCATTTCTTTGTATAGAAACTGTTTATATGACTTTAATTCCTTGTGCCTGTATTTGTTCCCTATGTTGGTGCTTTAAAAGGTGTTCGGCATATAATTTTTTGCATGGAAATGCATACAGGAAGAAAAATTAATCTATGTATTACTTACTGTCTTTCTCAGGCCCTTCACCCATTTGCAGAGGATGACACATGTCGTACCAGTCAGGGCTCTCCAGCCTTTCAGCCTCCAGAAATTGCCAATGGACTGGACACCTTTTCAGGGTTTAAAGTGGACATTTGGTCTGCTGGAGTAACACTGTGAGCAGCACTCTGCATTCTTGTCATGCATTTGTCCACATAAACCTCTAAATTCTGACCTGCTCTTCTTGACTCTTGCTTCCCTTCTTCCAGATACAACATTACAACAAGTCTGTATCCATTTGAGGGGGACAACATCTATAAGCTATTTGAGAACATTGGAAAAGGAGAGTACACTATTCCCGAGGAGTGTGGACCCCTCCTGTCAGACCTGCTGCGAGGTTGGTGTTGTTTGCTGCTATAGTGATTATATTTTCTGCATTAATTTTGGTTTTTTGTTTTACCAATTCAGAGGTCTGCTGCCTCCTTGCGGATGCTAAACACAACCAGTGGTGTTTCATTCCCGGTGTGCAAAAAAAAAAGTGAAAAATAAGCATTGAGTGTTTGTTGGAGTGAAAATATTAACACATTCACAGCTAATAATAGGTGTTCTTAGTATTTTAGTTGTGCCAGTATACAGTTTGTATCAAAAAGAATAATTGATTTCAAAGTGCTTTAATTCTGCAGCTCTTCACCAGTAACAATCCAAACATGTATTGTATTTCATTTGTGAGTTTAACTTGTTCACCAGCAGGTAGCATAATGGCAACAGTGGCTGCAGTGACTCCAACATGCTTGCAAAATTATGGGACAAGTTTGACCGTCGTATGTATCTATGCAGAGTGCACGGGAAGCTTCTGTGTACATTACTTTAAAGAATATAGGCTTATTGATTCCTATCAAGACCTTTTTATGCTCGATAATCTGTGGATTCATGGTTAGGTGGTTAACACATGAAGGTTCCCTGATTTGAGTCAGACCAGTGTACTCTCAGTGCCAAACACAAGCCCGGATAAGTAGGACGATTAGTTTAGGAAGAGCATCCAGTGTAAAAAATGGTCCAAAATCAAATGTATGAATCCATCCACTTTGACTATTTAAGACATGTGGGAGCAGCTGAAAAGTAAAGATACAACTTGTTTTGTTCTTTAAATCTCTGATAGTTTGCCCCTTTCTAAAATAAAATTACTTGCAGCTGTTGAACATTAGAGAATTAATAATCAGGTTTTTAGGACAGCACACATCATCACAAAACCTAAACTAACCACCAAGCAGTCAAGTGTTTTGGTGTAACCACTGTGTACCGAGGAGGGAACAGTAGATGGTTTGCTAGATCAGGTATGCATCAGATTTATATATTGTTTTGTTTCTTAGGTTGCTTCTTTTACGCTCTTTAGACAAAATTACAGTGTTTTCTGTATATTATCTTAGATTTAGCTGCATTTTCCTGGAATGCAAAATGAG